>CAXKVV010000550.1:0-37131 GCA_964058805.1 Schoenoplectus triqueter
AACAGCACAGCATTTGTCACACCCTAGAATAAATAAAACGGATTAGGGGTGCTTAATCCTGCCACGTACGCAGGATGAGACGTGCGTACATACGGAAGGCTAAATGAATAAAATAAAGCAATCACAGGATAAACAAAATAATAATAATATAGATATACATGACCATACAGTCCAGAATGAACAAAGAGAATACAACGCCTACATAGGCGGGGGCTAGCTCCATCGGAATGGGCAGCAATCTCTCAAATAAAAACCCAAAAGAAAGAAATAAGACTCAAAAACCCGATGGATCCTATCTGACTACCCGGTTCACATGCAAATGCAGCGAAGCATCCCCGTCATCGCGCAGGACTGTTCCTAGCACTCACTCTAGCAAAAATACCGAACCTGAAAATACCTGGATCCCACAAGCACCGTGGAAACGTGAGTAATTTAAAAATTACTCAGTACGGATTTAGATCCAGCCTTAAGATTTGATCTTCTTTCCTAGACTGGACCAAAAAACCGATACTGATGTTGAAATGCAATATAATATTGATGAGTAAATATAATAATATTGTCATGCATTTGACCTACATGATATGACATGATATGATAAAGAAACCCGAAATAAAAATTCTGTGGAAATATAATATAGAATATAAGGTACGAGAATCAAACACCCGAAATAAATATATATACCCAGATTGTAAATTTACCAGACTCATCCCGAGCGGGCACAACCAGGGCCCAACTTACTAACTTGGGCCTTGCCTAAGCGGGCACAACCAGGGCCCGACTTACTAACTTAGGACTTTATGTTTGTGCAGCGACAACGCCGCACAAACGATAATTCAGGCTCCCGAGACGATAACTCCCTAGGAGAGTGAACGGCTATAAGCACGTACTCTGGTCTGTTGAATCTGATAATTTACCTTACAAAATATAAGTCAATGGATATAGTATGTCTTCAGTTGCCATATCATAAAAAGGAGATAACTACCCGTGAATTAACAAAACGGAAACAAATGGGAGCCTACACTGGACCAACCAAGAGTCAGAGGACCGCATCCCATAAAAGTATCAAATCAAAATATAAACAAATGAGAGCATATACTGTACCCACTAAGGTCAGCGGACCGCATCCTGACTTTCTCTGTACCAACTAAGGGCCAAAGGAGAAAGCCCTTCGGACAATACTAGGATCCTAAATAAGCCGGATAGATATAATAATATAGTAGCATGAAATAGATTCCAGTCTCGGATATGGCCGCCCACACTAAACACTGAAGTACACGGTATCCTAATCGCTCAAATTTGGATTAAAATTTTAATCGTATAAAGAATAATAATAAAATATAATAAAGATCAAAAGAAAACACTCTGACACAGCCGAACCCGCCAAATGACGGGATCGGTGGATAATCCGACAGGCACAGATGCGCAGTACATATACAGACCAGTGGGTTCCACGGGCCTATGGGTCACCGTACGTAACCACAACGGTCTGGTTATGCAAGGCAACTCCGACTGAGAATTTACCCGGTCCACCTCTCAGCACTCCCATGCATTTAATGCATGATTAACTATCTGACTTAATTAATAATTAATGATAGTAATAGTATTTTCCTAATAATTATAACCTACAACTTGAATTATTTAATCCTATCTAATCCTATCTCGGGACTATTTCCCGAATCCTACTCCTACCCTATCTACATGCAATATGACATGCTATGACATGCGAATGCATGTATGTCTCGAATATGCTGGTCAATTTACCGGATGCATATGACAGGTCAGATTTAAGTTTCTAATCATTTTTGGTCAGAAAACATCGCAATTCAGATTTATTTTAAAATAGTTTTATTTTCGGTTTGGATTCTTATTTCTGAAGAAAGGAAATCAAATCTCAGGAAACCGTACCTAGGAGTGCTGGTGAGGATCGCGGAATCGCTCTTTTCTGGAGGTAGTGCGCCGGCCTCGGGGTCGGCGTCTGCGTATGTTGGGTTAGGAACGACCTCGTACTCTGCGAGTGGATCAGAGTCGACTATATCACATATTTTAATTTAAATTAAATATTTATTAGTTTTAACTTGATTTATTTCATATTTAACCATTAATTAAATCAATGTTTTAATTAACGTCCGTTTGAGTTTTACCATCTCTTCATTAAAAATTTCAGCAGCATTTCAGCTACATATTTGAGGTGTCAGAAATTTTAATCGTTCGCATATTGATCCGTTAAATTGTGTTTGATATTTATTTTATATTGTTTATCATATTAATCATCTTTATACATATTTTGTTACTCTTATTTCGGGATTTGCTTAAGTTAATTAGTCATTCACGTCAAGTGCGTGTCGTTAATTCTTTATTAAATTCAAGTCCCAATTACCATTGTCGTATTTATATTCATTTATTATTTATTAGTGTGTTTCTCATTAAGTGATAAATTTTAAATTATTTAATGTTTCAAATTCGAAAATCAGCAATTACTCAGAAAATGACTAAAGCGTAAAAATTAAAAGCACTGATTCATTTTATTATTTCATTTCGATTACAACTACGGTTTACAATTACAACGAGAATCAAAATAAAGGAAAATAATAATAAAATTACAGATTTTAAAGAGATAGAGAAATTGATTAATATATTATATATATATATAAATATATATATTCTTTATTTTTAATATTCTTTTAGTTTAAAAATAAGAAAATTACTTTATATATATATTTATATATTTATCTATATTATTTTGTTATTAAATAGATGAATTGATAAATAAGTATTTATTTATATTAATTAATGCTATTTTATTATAAAAATAGAGAAATCAATTAATACATATATACTTATATATATATACATTAATATTATTCAATTTTCTTAGATAGAGAAATTGATTAATATATATTTTAAGATTATTATTATTCTTGTTATTTCATAACCCCTTAATTATTTATTTTATATTCTTTAATTATATTTCATTTATATAGTAATATTATTTTGTTAATTAGAAAATATATATAATATAAGCTAGAATTCAAATAAAAATAAAATGAAAGAAAAGTAAAGAAATTAAACTTAAATTTAAATTAAATATTTTTAATTTATAAAATCGTGTTGGTGTTTAATGTTCGGGTTCATACGTTGACTACCAAATCGTTGGTGTCAATGCACCGATATCCCGAATCGGGACAGTCAGGGAATATAATCATTTCTCGTTTCTTTAGGTTTACGTATTAGTCAATGGATACCGCCTAATCTTTCGGGGCGGCTTCCAATTAATTAATCACCCTTTTTATTTATTCACCTTTAATTATCTTGAGATTTTTAAATCTATTG
The DNA here is from genome assembly GCA_964058805.1 of Schoenoplectus triqueter. Classification (NCBI taxonomy): domain Eukaryota; kingdom Viridiplantae; phylum Streptophyta; class Magnoliopsida; order Poales; family Cyperaceae; genus Schoenoplectus; species Schoenoplectus triqueter. Next base: position 3,331 of record CAXKVV010000550.1, read on the forward strand.
AGCCTTAATTTAATATTACTAATCCTAAGTATTTATTTTTGTGGATTTATTGGATTCGTTGGCCCAATAGTAATTTATTTATTTTGAGTCCTTAATAGTAGGTTTGGGCCAAGTTTGCATTTGAATTCTTAATCCCATCTCCTTAACCTTTCCTTAAGCCCATTTATTTTAAATTCCACAGCCCAATTTAATTCTATATTACCTAGCCACAAATTTTTTTGATGCCCAATCATAACAGGATGAGCTAATTAACAAGCAACAACACAATTTCAACAGTAACCCAACATCAAAATCAACACCCAGCATAACACAGAGGCAAATTGAAGTACAACCAGACATCATCAACCAAGTAACAGGGCGCAAATAACAACCACAAACAGCCTATACAAATACCAGAACATCAATAAAGTGTAAGGCTAGAGCAACCAGCTCAAAGTCAAGGTAGGCAATAGAGGGGCAACACAACAAGCAACCACAGGGGTCAGTTAGGGGTTATTCAAGCAACAACCACATGGTTCAGGAGTTTGAGGCCCCTACTTCACTGGTACCAGTGTACCAGGTTAGAAATTCAAATCAGGAAATATACAAAAGCCAGCAAAGGTACATACCAGCAACAAACTCAAGGTCCTGCCTCACCGGTACCATCCGGTACCAGTGTACCAAGACACACAACGAGTCAGCACATAAGGCAAAAAAATCATACAAAGGGCCAAAAACTAGGATTTAAGGGTCATTAGAGGCCGAGAGACATAATAGAGTCAAACAACGAAATAGATTAGGCAACAATTATACTCCCATATCAGTATTAGACTGACAGCCCAAAAAGGGTCACACAAAGCAAGAACAAATAGCAAGGCTCGATGGTCAACCATAAGTAGTAAGAACAATCACATCACAGACAAGCATTTCACCAAATGGGGGAAAATCTGGGGTTTATTTACCAGTACAGAAACCAGAGAGGCAGCATTTACCAGCACCCAAAAAAACTTTATCAGTAACCGGCCACAGGAGCAAACTAATACAGCAAAAGAGGAGAGGACAATTGATACCAGTAATAGAATAGATCAACATAGACCCAGTCTTGGGTCACACCAACAGGTGGTGGATCACAAGAGCCAGGTGGTACCACACAAAACCAAACAGTATACAAATAGGGTCACAACAACCAAGCAAGAATCAAACACCAAAATCCACAATAGGAACAAGCAATAGAAATCAGCTAGGGTTTTTACCAGTAGGCGAACCAGGAGGCGAAAGGGTAGTGTTGCAAGGTACCGACTATGCATCAGGCCGAGAACCGCATCCACTGTGTCTCCATCACCTCCCTTCTCCCTTCTTACGATACGATTAACTCGAGTGGTAAGTGTTCCTATCAGTTATATGAACCTAAGCCTCAACACATGAGAAAGTAACCAACAGAGAGACACAAGAGGGCAGTGTGGGCTTTTAAGGGAGAGAGAATGATGAAGTTCGCGAGGTACCAGTTCCAAAAGGGAACGCGACAAGGCCAAAGAAATCAAGGTCATGATTGATCTGACAAGTAGAGAGGGGAAGTAGCGGAAATACCGGGGAATCGGTAGGGGGAATAGACAGAGCGAAGAGAGAGAGAGAGCGCCAGAGGCATTAATGGAGGAGGGAGAGGGGGAGTGGGTGGTAAGGAGAGCGGTAGGGATCCTCGAGCGGAGGGGTCGAGAGAGAAAAAGAGGGAGAGAGAGTCATTTTCGTCGCTGGTGAGAGTCTCGAGGGAGACAGAGATAGAGAGAAGATGAGTGATAGAGAGATAAGGGGGGAGACCGAGGGAGAGAGACAGACATGTGAGAAAGAGAGAACGGGAAGAGAGAGAGAGATAGTGATATTTTGCATTTAATGCAGGAGTTAATGAAGAGAGAGGGAGGTTCGTCCAAGATTTTATGTGACATTTTGATGTTGGTAATGATATGGTTAGACGAATTATTAAATAAGTCACCTTATATGTTACCATTAGTTATTTATCCATTAGTTTCTAAGAATTTGCTTAAATTAAATATATTATCTCATGATCGTTATCTTCACATTTTAATTCTGTTGTTTATTATGTTTATTTTTCATTATCTCGTTAGATTTGACTTTTATTTCTATATTTATTTATGCTATGCTATTAATTCGAAATGGAGTTAAGTCATTTTAATTTAGTTTTTAGTTTAATTATATATATTTATTTATTTATGTGTTATTATTATTATTATCACCATGCTATGTGAGTCTATTTAGTTTCAAATTTGAGTGATTTATTATTTATTTTTTTTAAATTGAATTATCTTCATTTGACTATTAATTAAATCTTTTAAATTTTATTTGGGACTGATTTTCTGTTTACTTATTTAGTAAGTCATTCATAAATAAAAATAATAATAATGATAAATAAATTTATTATAATTTATTATAAGCTTTATATATCTATTTGTTTAATCATATATATCTTCCCTAAGTTATTGGTTTAAGTTATTTGTCAATTTACCTTAAATTATTTTAATTATTATCTTAATTATTAATATTTCTTAATTAAATTTCACGACAGCATTAGTCCTCCTGATATTCGCTACATTCGATCAGCACGCCTTAATACTGAGTTACGTTTTAGGTCCCATGCGTAGGGGATGATTTAATTTAAGCTGTGCCTGGGTCCATGCGTCGTTGTCCATCTTGTCGAGAATTAGAGGTTGTAAAATCCGACCTATCTCAACCCGTGAAATCCGGGCTAATATGATTTAATTTGATTTTTTAAAAAAGTCAAAATGATCCGATCTAATCTGATCCGATCAGAGATCAAATAATCTTCAATCCAATCGAAATCTATCAAAAATCTGAAAAAATATAACATGTAAATTGATCCAACCCTGTTCCGATCCGATCCAACCCAATTTTTTTTAGAAAGTCAAACTGATCCGACCCGTCCAATCCGAACCCGAACCCGACCCGCGTGATTACCACCTCTATCAGAATCCATTGACTGGTCCTGTTCTGTTCTGTTCTATACTTCTATTGACTCGGTCAATTCTTCCTACGGCTACCAAATTCAACTCCAGTCCTGATATATTTCTATTTGAATTTCCTTTCCCAACATCCTAAATTTTATGAAAATATCTATGACTAACCGATATTAATCAGGATACGGCGCATAAATATTTACCTCCACCGTACAATAATGAACAAAATGAGTGCTTTGATCAGAATTGGTTGAGATCAATGTAATTTCTCATCAGATCTCTTCTATTGGTTAGATAGCCCATGTGTCAGTAGTAGGAAACTGCATACAAAGTTCAGCAAAATTGATGTAAGTTAAGATATTGTGGTAAGAAGGTGAGGTGAGTAAGATTTGTTCTCCTTGATTTCTCGTTTCTTTCTTCTCTTTCTCTCTCCCGTATTTGTACTTTTGGATTAGTGACAACTTTTATTTCGTCCATCCAGATTGTCAATTTATACTTAATAATAATTATATATTGAACCAGTTGTATTTATTATTAAAATTTAAAGTCAACTTCGCCTAGAATGGAAATCTACTACGGAATTTGATGGAATCTGTTTCATAACTTATATGAAATGAGTTATGGATCGGATATTCTGCTTCTCCGCGTATACATGTGTTAGAAATTTGTATTTTCTGTTAAAGAGGGAAATGCAGGTAAATTAAATTTATAAATTAATAAACTAGATGAATTAAGTTGGAGAAATCAAGCCTCAAGTTGCGTGCACGTAGCACTTTCTTAAGAACAGAATCGGCCCCTTTCGTGCAGAGATTTCTCTCCACAATCCACCCCAAGGACCCATCAAAACTCATTTCTCAATTTTCTAGCTTGTAGCACGATTCAGATATTTTATCATTCTAACCCTATAAAAAATAAGTATTACATATATCCTTGTTTAAAAAAATTTGGCACGCATATGCCTATTTTCTAAACGCCGGCTTTCATAACTCAATTCAAACGCCACCATTCAGGGAAATAGAGAGTTGCAAAGCCAAAAAATTGATAAGTTTTCTAAACTCTCTGAACGCCAGTCTAAACTCTAAAGTCTAAACACTGACGTTCAAATATAATAGGTAAACACTAGCGTTCAGATGTAATGGATAAAGACCGGTGTTCATAGGCGTCTATAAACTTATCAGACATTCAACTATTATATATGAACGTTATAGTTCAGACTCTGGAGTTTAGACTTTGGCGTCAGCCGTGTTAAAAAACTTATCAATTTTTCTGCAAAAGTGCAAATCCCTATTTCCCTTAAAAGTAGTGTTTGGATTGAGTTATATATGAACGCCGGCGGCAGCATTTAAAAAATGGACATGTTCGAGTCGTGTTTGGATTGAGTTATGAACGCCGGCGGCAGCATTTAAAAAATGGACATGTTCGAGTCAAATTTTTGAAATCAAGGATACATATGTAATACTTATTTTTTTATAGGGTTGGATAGAAAACTAATTCCACAATTCATAGGAGATATGTAAACCCAAATTTTCAAAGCTGCATTCATATTTTCCGTTTTCTTATTTGTGTGTTTTATTTTTATTTTCCATATATCTCCATCGCAGAAATGTTCTCACATATATATAGAGAGGATGTAATTATTATTTTCATTAATCTATTATTAGTACATAAGTTTGTATTCAAATAAATTCATTGATTGATTCAATTGACTTGGTCAGAATGCAACCGATAATATTGAAGTTATCAAACTTTTATGCAAAATATTTCACAACATGCTTCCTCTATTGCACATTTTATATATATATTTTTCTTAGTACTTATATATATTTTTTTTTGTTGACCCTGGTTCTGTCCTGTATATAGTTGTCTCAGATATGAGGCCAATTGGGCACTTTCAGCAAAAATCAACGTGCTGTCCATTGTATTTTGAAGAAATTAAACGTGGTTGTTATGTTTTTATAAATCAAGTAGAGATTGTTCACAATTCGTCCTCCTATGTATCACATAAAGCAATAACCGTCCTCAATGAACTTATCATGAGAGAAGGATAAAGCTTCCATAAACCAAAATGATTATGTGGTGTTTAGTTCTGGTTCTATATGTGGTTTCTACTCATGTTGCTAGCCAGATTGATTCAAAAGGTATGCTCTTGAATGGAAGTAGGTATTGTCCACTGCTCTTGTACCAGACACATGGCCAATTGTGTACCAGCATTTGATTTGTGGCTTCACATGATCAATGGAATTCATTAATCTAATTAACCTGATCTGGCTGCAACAATCTGTAAATTTTTTGGCCTAATTAATGTATCTGGGACTACATCGATGCTGCATATGTCACTTGCTTAATTTGCAGCATGTTAATACACACTTCATGTAGAGACCAAACATTTTCGCTAAACCATTTTTTAACCAAAGGAATTCTTTTATAATTTGGTAAATATTAATCATGTTGAGAAAAGGTTTGAAAATAGAAGACATATAAAAAGGCTGAGAAAATTTCAGATGTATGTACTGTTTTGTGTCAAAGAAGCATCTCCAAAATTTGACAGAAAGGGCCAAAATGATTTGTCATTATATCAACATAATCTTGGGTATACGTCTTAATTAATGTTTTTAAATTTTAGAATTTGTTGGAATAATTTATGTTTCATTTTAATTTCTACAGGTTTCATAAATGTTGACTGTGGACTAGCTGCAGATTCTATCTTGATTGAAAGCAATATGACTGAGTGGACTTACGTTTCTGATGATAAATTTATTGACACTGGAGAGAACCATATGATCTCTTCTACATCGAGCATCCTATTTAAGACTCTAAGAAGCTTTCCTAATGGTACCAGAAACTGCTACACCCTTTCTTCACTAACAATGCTCTCGAATTATCTTGTAAGAGCAAGTTTCTTTTATGGAAACTACGATAACTCAGATAAACCCCCAATCTTTGATATCCATTTGGGAGTCAACTATTGGCAAACAGTAAACATGACCACAGCGAAAAATGGTGATATCCTTAGTTATGAGATTATAGCCACAGCAAGTGCTGATCACCTACAAGTTTGTCTCGTGAACAAGGGTCTTGGTACTCCATTTATCTCTGTTCTGGAATTGAGAGAACTCAAGAGAACGATGTATTCTATGGCGAATTCCACACAATCTCTGCTTACAGTTTCTAGGTGGAACTTGGGAAGATTTTTTGATATTGTTATCCCTTTAATAAGGTAAATGTGCAACTATGTTTTTTCAAGTAACTCTCATCATTAGTCTGTATTTTCTTGAGCATATATCACCTTCAGTTGATCTAACTATGCCATTGCCCTGTATTGAGGTTCTTGGGTTTTTTTACTTGGTTTAAACATTCATGTCATTAGCAGATCTTTTTGTTTTTGGACAACAAATTTAGGTACTGATTAAAATAAAAGGGAAGACATACTGATATGGGTTTTTGTCCGGTGCTCAGTTTTCCGTAATCTTTTCCCTGGTGGTCAGGCAAGGACCCCACGCTATATGATACATACTAATATTTATAGATACGAATAGAAGTATCATAGTTGTTTCGTGTGGCTTCTGCATGTATGCCACTTTTACGGTGTTAGTGTAGCTGCCGTTATTTTCAGTGGAGTTAGGCTTGTCGGCCAAGCTCATGTAGGCCGGGGCGAGCCTATTCCGGGCATGCCGATTTGCCAAGTAAGGCCAGTATCCAGGTGCTGGGCTTGCTGGGCAGATCCGGTACTAACGAGCCTTGAGCCTAGGGTGAAATACCCTATCACATATATATTTTTACCAGAGGAACAGATCATTCACAATTTGGTTCTTAAATAACTTATTGGGAAAGATATAACAGAAGACCAACTGAAAACTTCTTCTACCAAAACTAACATGTCAAATAGAGCACACGTGTCGGCTCAACTAATATTCTTCTTCCACTGTCCAAAAATATATATAGGTATCCTACTGACCCATATGACCGGTTATGGACAAACTATACAAAGAACATGTTCTGGAATGATGTCTACACCGACAACATTTTGGTTCCTGATAGAGACTACGAGATTCCATCTGCTGTGATGCAGACCGCTGCCACTAGCTCAGGTAGTTTACAAACTCTCGACATCTCCTGGACCAGTGATGATAAATCAAGCAGATTCATGGTCATTCTTCACATAAGCGAAATTCAGTATAATCTCTCATCTAGTGATCACAGGGAGTTTGATATAATTGTCAACGGAGTTCTTATGGGCCATAATATTGTACCTGAGAAAGACTTTTTGGGGCATGCTGCATTTGCTGTCGGATTTGATACTTCATATACTATGTCGCTTAGGCCCACATCACGTTCAACTCTGCCGCCCCTGCTGAATGCATTTGAGCTATATGTTGTTGCACCTGTCACAGGACTCCCCATTTATAGTGGAGATGGTATGTTTCAGAAATATAGTCTAATTTACCTTTAATGTACTAATGGCAGTCCATCTATTTAATTTGTCAGTGCAGACCTTCGATAAGGTGATCTAGTAATAAAGGGGTTTTGTGGTATTTGTTTCTCATGATTATTCTGCCAATTTGACTATTTCTACATTAAGTATGCAACTGATATGTTGTTGGAATTCAGAAAATCATACCAGCAGTTTTGAAGGACAGGTACAAGAGTTGCAGCACTCATTCTTTACTCAAATTGGAATTTAAATATTTATCAGATAATATATTGACTGTTTCTTTTATTATTTCCTGCTGTATTTGGAACTTTAGCTTGCATTGGTTCTTATTGTTATCAACAAGTTTCTTAAGTGGATTATATATAATTTCAACTATGCACAGCTATTAGCATGAATAAAATTAAGGCATTCTACCAAGTAAACAAAGACTGGACTGGTGATCCCTGTCTTCCAACAGATCTCTCATGGACTGGCATCAGCTGCACCTCTGATTCTGTTAACAATAGTCCAAGAATAACGAGTTTGTGAGTACTTCTTATTACTCAGATTTCAAGATAGAAAAAAGTATTTGTTCTTAATCGAGCTTAAGTACATATTATCAACCTTTACTGTTACATTATCTCCAATGATCAGACGCACAAAAGCAAACAAAATATATTTTTAGAATATTTTTATATAGTAAATTATTTTGGTAGAGTTAATTTCAGCAAAATTTAGAATGATTGTAGGAGTATTTTAGAAAAGACAGCAATCAAAATTAGTAAACAACATATTTAGGAAGTAGTGGATTAGTGAGATAATTTATAGGAATAGTGGATGCTATTTTAGAAATATAATAGAGTTAATTTGAAAAAGTTATATACTATAAAAATCATAGAACATTATGTAATTTTAGGTCTTCAATATAAAATAAATTAAGAAAAGAGTTTCAGTAGAAATTATTTGTTTGTGAATTTCTTTGTCCTTCCATTGTTCGAACATTTGATATCAGAGCATGTTGATCCACATTGAGGCTGTTTCAATGGCAGAAGCAAGCAACAATGCTACCATCAGTATGACTAATTTGACGTTACCATTATTGAAAGGTGAGAACTATAAATTTTGGATCATCAAGATGCATACGATGCTGAAATCTCATGGCTTGTGGGAACTGGTAGAAGTCGGAGCACCGAATCCTGATCCAACACTAATTAAAACAAACAAGCGAGATGCAAAGGCAATGTTCTTCATTCAACAAGTCATACATGAATCGGTATTTGCAAAACTACAGTAGAAAGAACAAAGGAGGTCTGAACTATTATGAAAATAGCATTTTAGGGAAGTTCTAAGGTAGTAGTCATCAAGTTGCAGGGCTTGATATGGGAGTTTGAGACATTGAATATGAACTAAGGTGAGTCAGTTTAATCATTTCTCACGCGAGTACAAGAATAGTCAATCAGATCCGTAGTTGTAGGGAAAATCATTTCGAGAAGATAGCTATAATGAAGGTGTTGTGTAGTTTGACAATCAAGTTCGATCATCATTGTAACAGTGATTGAAGAGTCTGAAGACCTATCCACCTACATACTTGATGGTTGATGAGATCACTGCAGGTTCATGAAGCTCGTCTCGTCATAATTAAAGAGAGTGATAACATCAAAGCCTTCTATACTAAGGGTGAGTCTTGAAATAGCCAGCTATCTGGGAGAGACAGAGATAAACCAAGCGACACTAACAACACTCTAATCAACGGAAGAAAAATATGTAGTGTTATTATTATCATAAAAAAGGGGATATGCAAGCTTATTGCTATGAGAAGCAAAAGAAAAAAGGTCAAGATGTGAAATGCTATTATTGTCATAAGTTTGATCATGTATAAGCCGGCTATTACAAGAAGAAAAGAGAAGAAATACATGCAAGCTTTGTGATAAGGACAATCATACACAGTTATTTTTGACCAAAATCATTGAAGAAATAAATGTGAGTTCGTCTAATATGACAGTAAAAAAAAACCTTTAAACACCTATAAATTTATTTTTGATGAAAACATAAGGTGTGATCATATACCAATAGGTGCCACCATGAGAGATTATTATTAGTAAGTATATTGGCTTAAATAATTTTTTGATAAAATATTATGATAAAAAGCGTGATTTGGTATCTATCACAACAAAGGAATTAAATTTAGTTAAAGAATTGGTTGATCCTTAAAACTCAGTTCGTCTATATTGAGTACAATATGAAATATGTAGAACGCTCTGAGGGAGTAAGAAAGGTGACAGAACAGATGACGCAAGACCCAATTAGATCGAATGAAGATGTAGCATTAGTTCAATATGAAAGTCATGGTTCTGATGTGACACTTGAAGTTGTGAAGCGAGGTGATAATGGGGAAACAATTAATAATGATATGTAAAGGTCAAAGCAGAATGAAGTACATTAAGAGTAGAAGGCGCAGCAACAACGAATACTATTAAGATTCAGATCACTTATGGTGATGTAGAAGAAAAGGTGTTGCAATCAGAAAAAAGAATAGTTTAAAATTGAATGGGATATGGTATACGAGAAAAAAAAAGATTTGACAACAAAAGCGAGTACAATGCATTAAATTTAATAGTGTGTCAAGCAATTTGGTTGAGACGCATATTTATTGACTTTGAGCATATAACAGTGTGCCAAGTAATTTGATTGAGACGCATACTTATTGACTTTGAGCATATAGCAGACATGTTTATGAAGACATTGGCAGAAAGCAAATTCAAACAATATCGATTAACACTTGGAGTTGACAATTTTGAATTAAGGGAAAGTGCTCAGAATTAATTTAAAATATTTTTTAAAATATTTTTTATTAAGAAAATTATTTTGATAAAGTTAATTTCAATATAATATAAAATAATTATAATTATAGGTCTTCAATATATAATGAATTATCAAGAGAGCTTCAATACAAATTATCTGTTTGTGAGTTATTTGTCTTTTCATTATTCCAACAACTCTCACTATTATAATGTTTGATTTCTAGGAATTTATCTTCCTACGGTTTGACAGGTGTGGTAATTCCTGCTTTTGGAAATCTAAGTGCCCTTAAGTCGTTGTAAGCTTATTTTAATTTAAGATCAAGTACTTCTTTTTCTGAGAATGTTAGTTCTGCTGCCCTTGAAACCTTACTTTTTTAGTACTATAACTCTGGTACGGCTGATTGTATTTCTTTCAGGGATTTGTCTTGCAATAATTTATCGGGCACACTTCCTGTAATTCTAGACCAATTAACAGCACTTACTTATCTGTAGGTTTCCTTTCACATCAAGTCATTAACTTTTATTTTATTTTAATTTTTTTGTCTCGGAAAGAGATTTGATCCCCTCGTTTAATCATGGAGGGTAAAAAAAAGGAAAATTTCTCTTTAAAAACATATTTGCTGATTTTTCAGGGACATAAGAGGAAACAGTATGATTGTGACCACCCTTCCTCCCGGACTTCAGCAACAAATAAAAGATGGAAAGCTAACATATATGTATGTTTTATTTGTTTCTTTCTAATTTTTGTTTTTCACCGATATTCTTTCACATATATGCTTCTGTCTGATTATTTGAGAAGTCATTATAACAATTTTGTAGAAGGAACGTATCTACAAAAAGATATCTCATCTCACCCAGTATATTAAAAAACGGCTTAAACGGCCGACTAGGCGGCCGTATAGTCGCTGATAGAAGAAAAACCGTCACGACTATTATAATCGAAAGTCGGTCCCCTCATTCAACCTCAAAGCAGTTCACTTTTATAAGTTATCCGACGAATATTAATGAATAATTCATGTAGTTATCTAATTTCATACAATATTGCATTAAAATATTATTTCACAATTTACGTGCTTTTTTTTCTCTTGGTACAGTCCCATATTGAGGTAGAGTGTCATGCAATTCTATATTGTACTTTACAAAAAGAAACAATATTTTTTTGTCCTTATTTAATTTTTTTTTATTTTTTAACTTTTAACTTGTAGTAATAATTATCATGATACAAAACTCATTTCTAATAAAATATTAATTTTATTTTAAAAAATGATAAAATATTATTTTTTTTACTCAATAGGACATTTATATTTTTTTTAAATGACTGAAAAATCATAGATTCGATCATTTGATTTCTATTTATAATTTCTAAAATAAAATTACTACATAAAAATATTATCAAGTGCATAAATAACTGACTTTTGTTGAAATTATTAATATTTTAATATATTAAAATATGAACGCCAAATTATCCGTAAAAATCCGATTAGTCAGCCGCATAATGATTAATCACTTAGTGTTGTATCATCCGTACGTTAACCGCATTCCGTTATTTAGAACATTGAGTTCTCACCTAGTTCTTAGCCCTCTTTTAGTTTCAAAGATACTAGCATATATTTAGTTTAAACTTTTATTATAGAAATTCATATTTAATCAAATCATTTAAATATAATTCATAGACATATTGTCATTATATTTCATAAAAAGAGTTAAATCTTCTAACATCTCACATATATCATAGCATTAAGACTTCTTCACTATTGATTTTATTTAAATCTTTTCATCTACTTGAATCCAATGGTTCATATATAGTTTTTTTCTCTCTTCATTTAAAGCAATGTGTGTGATATTTTTAAGATAAAACTTAACTATTAAAATGATCTAACATTTTTATGATATTTCATAAATCATCATTATCATGTATTTAATTATAAAATTTATAATAGTAATTATTATATACATCTTTAAATATGTTTAAATTTTCTTTAATGTGAAATTTCATTAAATATATTTTAAAATTATATTTCTCACTATTATTTGAGGATAATATTATCGATTAAGTAAGTTGGGTTACAACCCTAGTTTTATTAATGATCAAAGAAAAAAATTAGCTAAAACTATACTGTTGGTTAAGTCGATTCTAAACTATGGTGGCAAAACTAAATATTTTGACAATCTTAACAATTAGTTTGACATAAATTCATAAAAAAAATAAAGAATTATAAATATATTTTTAAATTTATGGATTTGTTGTATTTAGAGAGTGATATAAGTTGAGTATCATTTAATAATTCATGAAAGATAATCAAAATTAGATGATAAATTCAGAAGGGTGATTTCCTCTATTTCAAAAAGAAAATTATATTACAACTTTAACAGTTTAAATATAATGATTTTTGATAAAATTTGATACTCAAATTGTATGAAAAATTTAAAACACAAATAATTTATAAGTTTAAGAATATATTTTTATTTTTATTTTAAGATTTATAAATTTATATAAAGTTCATTGTCAAAATTGTTAAAATAAATAGTTGTCAATAATTCCACACTTTATTAAGTGAGTAATGCCGGATGAAAGGTCAGCAAAAAAAAAACATTTCTCAAGTGGTAGCAATTAGTAATGAATTGGCAGACGTGTTTAATGTATGAGTACACACGTATAAATATATGCACGAATACATGTATGTTTCTATATGTGTTATCATGTGACGTATTAATGTGTCAAACATGTCATAATCTTAAATATACGTATTCATCCTCTAAATTTTTTTTCACAGGATTAAACATGCATGTGTAGCACATCAAACACAAATATGAATGTGCAGCATGTGTAGTACGTACAAAGAAATATCTAGCACTATATAATTTTAATTTATTTTCAAATTTTACCATATTTTTTGTTTTATGTACATGACCCCCCACACAAATACGAACACGTATTGGTACGTGATAAAAATGCATAAATATGAATATATCTTGCATGACATGTTAGATGTGTCACATATTTTGAACATGCATGTTGAGAATTTTAAAGATTTTAACATATTAAAACACACAAGTCTAAACAAGTAAACATGTGTTGATACAACACATCTCGTGTTGAGCACGTCACGTACTGTCACGTGACATGCACAACACACAATTATCAATTCACTACCAAGTAATACCTAAGGACTATTTAGGACCGTTAAGTAGGGGTGTCAATGGATATTTAAATTTTGAAAATATGATCTGAATCTGCATGAATGGATCTACATATGGATTTAAAAAAATATATATTTCATAGTTTATTAGATCCGCATATGAATCTTAAAATAGGATTTATTTTATTATCCAAATATGAATTCACATTTGGATCATTTTATTATCCAAATCAGATTAGATATCTGTTACATAAACAAATATGAATTCACATTTGAATCATTTTAAATGAATTTGAATTCACAGTTGAATTTTATATAACTTCTATGAATTCATATTTGAATCATATAAGTTCTGATCCATTGACATCTTTATTTTGTGCATAGTGACAAGACTTGAGAATAATTCGTGAATAACTTATTTTTATCCATAATTGAATGTTTCACGAATTAATCGTCTATTTAATATATAATATATTTTTTCATCAAAAAAAATATTTTAATCATGAAAGAACATATTATATAAAATTTTAAATGATATTATATATTATTTTTAAAATTATATATTTTAATATATTTTTTATTTATATTATATAAAATAAACTATTTTTAATTATATTTAAATCATAAATTTTTAACTTTGCTAAACATTGCTGAATAACAAATTTGCTACTATGAAACGATAGCCTCGCACTGCTTGAGCGTCTGAAGAAGAAAAATCTTTCTCGTTCGTCCCTCGAAAGGATTAATTATCTATACTATTCTATAAAGCAGCTAAGAATTGGACGGGTCCATTTTTTGTCATTTTCTTTAATTTTTTTATATCCCAAAATACCCCTCATATAATAATTAATATTAATTTTTACTAATCAGGCGAACACGATAGCGTCCATTATTTTATATTCCTCTCCATTTTTTGCCATATAGGAAGAAGAGTAAAGGTTGAAAGAAATCATGTGAGATTATATCTGATATAGCATTTATAGTTGACATTGTAATTGATCTTGTATTTATTATTTTTTTTATATTAAAATGACGTATATATTATCATATGATATTTTTTTATATCTAAATAAAAAAATTCAGTCTTGGGTATCTAGTAACTAATAAAGAATCATCCTCCGTTCTTTGCTTGCTCAGTCTCAAGGTGCTCTCTAGTTATAGCGTCGAAGGTGTATCCAGAAACAAGTTTATAGGATACTGCAGTGAGGCCGAGCGTCGATTTAGCATCCCGCTATTTTTTTTCTTTGGAAAATGAGCGAAGTCCGTCGTTAATAGCCAGTGGGGAATTAGGCGTTCGCATTCAGTAGAAATGTACGGATCGATTGAAACTTTAACCAGCATCTTCAACTTCAAATAGATTTTTCAAACTACTGCTTTACATTCCGCACACGGAAAAAAAAATTGAAGGAAATGACAGAAGTAGAAAATACAATTCAGTAGAGAATAAAGATGAATCGGTCCCTCCTACTGTATATTAATAAATAATATAACATCATTTTAGTTAATGAAGTTGGGACAATTCCAATTCTAGTCCATGTTCTTTCATTTTTATTGTATTATTTTTCCAACTTTTGGAAAAACATATATGAAGTTGCGTTTGTATTTTGAAAAGATGACAAATTTGATTTCTATCTTTTGTTTGCATCATTTGAAAAGATGACAATTTTTTTTTTTGTCATATAGGTTTGGAGAGAAAAAATATATTACGCCTCCGCCTCCAACAAAACTGATAATTTCTATAGTGATTGCTGGGACGACCGTGATGCTCTTTGCAGCATCTATTCAAATTATACGGCACTTTAAAAAGCGAAACCGTGAGCTGTCATTACTCTCTCTTGTGAAAACATCTGTATTTTAGCCGATATGTAAAACGAATAAAAATATATATTTTAAAATCTTAAAATTTTAATATTTAATTTTCATTAAATTCTTCATATGAAAATCTTGTGAGATACAAAAATTTAGAGTGTTTTGAGTTTTTTAATTCACTCTTTTGAAACAACTCTAAAAATAATAATAAATATTCAATGTTTGTGTTATTTTTTTCAAAAATTAAAAAGAGTGACTTAAAAAATTAAAAACACTCCAAAATTTTGTATCCCACAAGGTTTTCATATGAAAAATTTCATGAAAATTATAAATTAAAATTTTTGATATTTTAAAATATAATTTTTAATCTACTTGCATATCGAGTGAAATACAAATATTTTCATAATAGTATATTTCTCTCTATATATATGTATATATAGAGTAAAAATACTGTGAGATTAACTTAAAAAGTACATCAAATCATGTCCAAATTTTAATTTATCATTCTCATTAAATTCTTTATATGGAAATCTTATAGGATGCAAAAATTTGGAGTGCTTTGAATTTTTTAAGTCACCGTTTTTAATTTCTTAAAATGATGTTCAAGTATTGAATATATTATTATTATTTTTTTTAGAGCTGATTTTCAAAAATTAAAAATCATGGCTTAAAAAGCTCAAAACACTCTAAATTTTTGCATCCCATAAAATTTTCATATAAATTTTTTAATGAGAATGATAAATTAAAATTTACAGATAATTTGATATACTTTTTGAGTTTAGCTTATGGAAGACATTCGTGAGCTTAAACTAGTGGTACCTTTACTATATATATAGAGTTTCTCTATTATATTTCTAATAGCACATCAGGATTAACAACTCTATCAGTCTAAACTTTAATTTTTCATGTTTAAAATTTTAATTTACATAGCTCAATAAAAAAATTATATCATAATTATGTAGAATACTAATTTTTATTATGTTTGAAATTATTTTATTATACTTAATTTATTTTGATAGATAACCCTAAAATAATAAAAATAATATAATAATTTATATATCAAAAAATGGTTATTTTCTAAAATCATTAAGTATTATAAAATAATTTTAAACATGATAAAACTTAGTATTCTCTAAGATTATGATATAAATATTTCATTGAGCTACTTAAATTGAATTTTTGAGTATGAAAAATTAAAATTTGGACTAGTAATGTTTTGATCTAAGTGCTACTGAAAGCACAATAGACAAACTATATATATATATATATGGACAAATTACGGTGATTCCCGAAGTAAAAACTCATTTTTCTTCAGCTGCAAATCTCATATATCGAAAGCTTAAAATATAAGTCTAATTAGTCATAATAATCTAGATATTGAAAAGATATTTAAAACCAAATTTTACTATTTTTGAAGCTTTTTAACTATTTTTTAGATTTTTGAGAGATAAAAATTTTCTAGGTGCACCTATCATTATTTTATTATTACTTTTAAAAAAATAGTTAGAAAGCACCAAATGTAATCAAATTTGATATTCCAGAAGATTTGAATATGCAGCTTATATTGGATGAATTAGATTGACAATTTGAACTTTAATTTTTTTAGATTTGTTAGGCTGAAGAAAAATGTCTTTTTGCTTTATGAAGCGTAAGGTCTCAATATATATATAGGGTGAGGTTACAATATTTTGTAAAGTAAACAATCATTTTTACTTTGACATAAAATTTCAAATCCTGACGGCCCAAAATGTTAATCTAAGTTCCTCAATATTTTTTTAATGTTAAAATCTGCTGGGATAATAAATTTCATGATTTCTTGAGTTTTCTAACTATTTTTGAAATTATTTTTAAAAATAGCTCTGAAATAGACTATTTTCTTTTGTTAAACATGGTTATTTTTAAAAATAATTTAAAAAATAGTTAGAAAGCTCAAAAAATCATAAAATTTAATATCCCATCTGATTTTGACAAAGAATTTTTAAATAACTTAGATTGACCATTTGAGTTATTGGGATATGAAATCACATGGCAAAGTAAAAATGATTATTTACTTTGCAAAACACCATAACCTCACCATATATATATATATATATATATATATATATAGAGAGAGAGAGAGAGAGAGAGAGAAAGAAAGCGAGAGTAAAGATACCGGGACATTAAGCTCACGGAGGCCTTCTGTGAACTCAAATCAAAAATCATATCAAATCGTCTCCAAATTTGAATTTATCATGCTCATTAAATTATTTATATGAAAATCTTATGGGATGCAAAAATTTGGAGTGTTTTGAGTTTTTTAAGTCATGATTTTTAATTTTTGAAATCAGATCTAAAAATAATAATAATATATTTAATACTTTAACATCATTTTAAAAAATTAAAAACAGTGAATTAAAAAGCTCAAAACACTCTAAATTTTTACTTCCCATAAGATTTTCATATAAAAAAATTAATGAGGATGATAAATTAAAATTTAGAGATAATTTGATATACTTTTCGAGTTAAACTCACAGAAGGCCTCCGTGAGTTTAAGCTCATTGTATATTTATTCTCTCCCTCTCTCCCTCTCTCTCTCTCTCTCTATATATATATATAGTCTAACTATGGTACTTTGCAAAGAATAGAGGCATTGTGTGCTTTGCGTTCTATTTTTAATTTCAATTCAGAAATAATCGATCCGAACCGTTCAATCTAATCTTCATATAAAAATATATTAGTAAACCAAATTTTATATTTTTTATATTTTTTATATTTTTTTTCTATTTTTTCTAATGAGGAGAAAAATGACTTGATCAGAGAATTCTGGTTCATCCAAAAATGATGGTTTTCCCCCTATCCAAAAAAATAGCAAATAAATTTTAAAAAATATAAAATTTTGTTTTACTAATAGATTTTGATATGGAGATTAGATTGAGCGGTTTGGATCGATCATCTTTGACTTAAAATTCAAAATAGAGCGCAAAGAACACAACGCTTTTGTATTTTGCAAAGCACCATAGCCTAATTCTCTCTATATATATACAGAGGTGTACTAATGTGCTTTATAAAGCACAAAATACTTTATACTTCACGCTAATATCTTATATTACAAAATTTAAATGGACGATCCAAACCTTTAAATTTGATCTTCATATCAAAATCTCCTTGGTGATCAAATTTTATATTTTTTAGATTTTTTTTGCTATTTATTTAAAGGGATAGAAAATCGTCGATATTGAATGGTTCATAAAAGGTCAAATCAATGAATTTTGTACCCCTTCAATAAAATAGTAAAAAAGTTCCAAAAAATATATAATTTGATCACCAAAGAGATTTTTATATGAAGATCATATTTAACAGTTTTGATCGTCCGTTTGAATTTTGAAACATAAAATATAAGCGTGAAGTACATAGTATTTTGTACTTTATAAAGCACATTAGCACATGGTTGAAATAAAATCCCTGTCAGCATTGGTTTTGATTTGGATAACATGGTTGAAGTGTGATGTTAAAATTAATAGTGTTCATTGAAATTAATCTTTCATTGTTTCACCTCAATCTAGAAAATGCTAGTTCATAACCTGAAGGTCTGAACTAATGTTCCACTTTCTTTGTCTTTTGAGAACAATGACAGGTTTCTTAACAAAAAATAGTTGTCATGTACTTCTTGTTGGGTTTTGTGTTGTTTTCTGTTCCTTTTTTTTTAGTTTTTACTTAGGTGTTAAAAGCTTAAAAAAAATCGTGCCTGGATGCTTCGATCTTCACCATGATTCTGTGAACATAAATCTCATTTCTAAACCAATTCTAATAGTGTTTTTATATTTCTTTTTCTTTTTAGGTGACAATTTAAATCATCCCATACCAAATGGAAACAAAGAGTTAAGTTAGGGGCCGTTTGACGTGAAGGAACATGATTTTTTTACATCAACTGTTTTTCGTTGTTTTCTTTTCCTGTAAGATTATTTTTTTATATTGGAAAAGTTCAGGGAGAAAGTACGGATGTTATGCTAAAGAACTTTAGTTTTTTGTGTGTGTAAGATGTACGTTTTGTATAAATATATATATATATATATATATATATATATATATATATAATGATTCAAAAGTTAGAACAAGGTGATCCACATACATGTATGGAATACAAATGTATTTACAGAAGAGTTTTTTTTGGTGCCATGCTGCCTTAATTTCCTTTGTGCGGGCCCCACAATGTATAAATAAACTTCGAGGGACTGTGTTTCCAGGTGACTTAGTAGAAAACAGAACTAAAGAATAATAGGAGACAAGAAAGCGATAAGATTTAATAATCCCAGAAAATTATAACATTAAACACACTACCAGAGAAAAAAGAATTAAAACCGGTTTTATGAACAATTTAGCACCGGTTATAAACCGGTTATAAAAGTAAGCGGTGCTAAATGTTTATAACCGGTGTTAAAATAAAATATTTAAAACCGGTTTAACAAAACCGGTGCTAAATTATTTTGAACAATTAAAACCGGTTATTCAATAACCGGTTCTATTTTACTTCACAATTAAAACCGGTTACAAGATAACCGGTTCTAATTTACTCCTTCCATTAAAACCGGTTATTAAATAACCGGTTCTATTTTACTTCATTTAAAACCGGTTACAGGATAACCGGTGCTAATTGATTTCATTTAAAACCGGTTATGGGATAACCGGTTCTAATTTACTCCTTCCATTAAAACCGGTTATTGAATAACCGGTTCTATTGTACTTCATTTAAAACCGGTTATCCTGTAACCGGTGCTAATTGATTTCATTTAAAACCGGTTATCCTATAACCGGTTCTAATTTACTTCTTCCATTAAAACCGGTTATTCAATAACCGGTTCTAAATACCACATTAAAACCGGTTTCTTTGAATAACCGGCTCTAAACATATATTTTTTTTTTAATAAATTTTTTATTTTCTGTGACTGGTCCATATACCAGCCATATATATAAACAAACACATACAAATATAACACAAAAATATAACACAAAAATATAACACAATATAACTCACTAAATAACTGATCAATATCATATAAGTAACTAAACATTACAAATAACAGAAAAAAATATAAAAAAATTATCAAATATTAGATGCAATATAATTTACAACCATCTCCTTAATTTCTTCGATATCTTCAAGTGGATAAGATTGAGGAGCTGGTTTGATAGCCTATTAAAAAATTAAAATTTAATTGGTTTGATTAAGCAAACAAATATGTAAGAGAATTAAAGATTAATATGAAGTTTATTTTTTATACCTGTGGTAAATTTTTGTTGCTAGAATATGTAGTTATTATATTATGCATCGATTTCATAACATAATAGCCGCACTCTTTACCGCTTGGTTGGTTTGGACTCTACAATTTTACAAGGAAAAAATGAAATAATATCGTTTTCCAAGTGAACTTGAAAAAAATTAAATCATTTAAATTTTGGAATTACAAACCTGAATCGTTTTCCAAGTGAACTTGATTTTTTTTTCTTGAGCGAATTTTTTTTCAATCCAATAATAGCGTAAGGCCCTTATAAAACAATGATATGAGTTATCAATTACAGTACATAATAAATTATCGAAGATAATAGAAAAAACTTACGTATTTAATACTGGTTGGATAATATATGTTTCATCTTTACGATTCAATGAGTCCACGACATAAACAACAGAGGGTTTGAGCCGCACAATCAAAAGAATCCAATGCCCCCTACAATTTATATGTATTAATATGGAGAGATTAAGCAATTAAGCAATAGATAAATAAGCAAATGAATTAAGTTTTGAAGTTCTAACCTTTCAATGTACGGAAGAAACATGTAGGAGTTTGGATTCTCGCATTTAACAAAGCATTGCCCCAAATAATTGACTGTGCGCTCAATATCACTTTGAATTTGTGTTTCCGTGCAAAAATATGGATCGATAAATTTACAATTGTCAATTAAGAAACTCTTGCACGTATCGTGGGAAACCCTACAATATATACAATAATTAGTCTTAAAATAATTATTACAATGCTAAAAGAAATATTATGATTCTATTCTTACATGCAGAAAATCTGTAGAATCGAGATATTGAGCCATTCATCCTTAAAAAGCTCGATGATATCCGTCACATATACATAAGCATCACCATCGTAGAAGAATAGCTCCGAGAATGCGATAGGAAAATAAGTCGTACTAACGGACTACATCATGATCACCTTATATAGAAATAATGAACGTCTAGAAAGACGTTGTAAGGTGTCATCATCAAGAAGCGCCTCTCTACGAGATTTTAAAATTGGTTCTGGCTCGAATATTTTTTTCTTGTTGGACATAGATTTCTTTGGTGTATTATCCTGCATTTAAACATATTAGTGAACAAATAATTTATGAATTTTAAAATTATAGAGATAAATAAAAAAATACCTCACAAAGCTCGATAAGGTGTATAGGCCATTTGATAAAGAATCCAACAAGCTCACCGAGCCACTCCGGTCCATTTGGCGGCGGAAACGGAACACAAATGTGCTGAAATCCATCTTTAACCTCATCGGGAGTAACACGGACCTCATCGAGTAAGACTGGAGAGCCGTGCATATACTCGGCGAGTCCAGTCGGAATAATCCTCCCGATTGCCGCCTCATATCGTTTATTATCTATCTCAACAAGGAATTTGCAGGGTGTAGATTCCTGAAATAAAAAAATAATTAATCGTTATAAACATGAATTATACTTCAGTAATCATTCAAAACTTAGATTAATTGAGAATAAATATATAAATAAATTGACCTTGATATTCCGAAGCGGATGTATGGTATTGGAGCTACCTTGAGTCGGGAGGATAACTTCATCCGTGGAAGGTGGTATACATACCGAATCAGCCGGTATTTGTCTCACCATTCTCTGAAATAAATCATTAAACTGCGCTGTCATCTCCGCCCTTTGTTGTCCCAATAACTCATTGAACTCAGCTTTGCTGATGCATTCAGCGTGAGAAGCATTCCCTTTCGACCCCTTTCCGTACACAGTTTTCACACCGGCGCCACCAAATCCTCTCAATCTCCCCGGATGCTCAGCCGTCCCAATAGAACTGGTCAAGACGTCATTATAGCGGTCCGGCTGAAATGATCCTTCTTGAATTATCGATTCCTGTCATTATAGCGTATATAACATTTCATTCAAGTATTTCAATCGATATGATATCTAACATTTCATAACAAGTAACATGTACATATTTTGAATGATTTTTTATACATACTGCTCGTTGAAGTACTTCTTTAGTCGCCGGATTCACAATTTCATAATTTCCCTCGGCTGTCGGCTTTGACCTAGCCATGCACCATCTAAAAGTTCTAAGGTCGGCTTTTGAAGTGATGCCCGAGGAGGATGAGGACGATGAAACAACGTCGCTCTCCTTCCATTTTTTCTCGGCGGTGTTATAACCCCCCGAACCTAGTCTGTGAGGATGTAAACCTTAATCGACTTTAGACACTCCAACAAACTAATTTTCTCCTTCTTCGATAATGTATAACACGCTGGGGGTAAGTAGTTTCGTTTTTCATGTTCTTGTGGTGCTAGCTCTGGCCGAATTCCCATAGCAACCATGTCTTTTCTTGCATTTACCCCGTCTTTCGTTTTCCCTTGAATATTCAATAGAGTCCCAACCAAACTTTCACAAATATTCTTAATAATATGCATTCCATCCAAACAATGTCTAACATCCAAATACGGCCAATAAGGAAGCTCCCAAAATACAGATTTCTTTTTCCAAACACCGTTAGGGATATTCTTTTGAAACTTCTTACCTAATTGGACATTTATATCTTTCACAATAGAATATATTTGTTTTCCGGATAATGATATTGGTGCTTTCTCCAGCTCAACCGTACCATCAAAAGCTTTCTTCTTCCGTCGGTAGGGGTGATTATGATTAAGAAATCTACGGTGTCCCAAATAAACATTTTTTCCACAGTTTTTCAATCGTATCGTACGAGTCTCTTCTCCACAAATTGGACACGCTTTTGCTCCTTTTGTTCTATGACCCGATAAGTTACCATAGGCGGGAAAATCATTAATCGTGCAAAAAATAACTGCACGAAGGATGAAATATTCTTTTAAGTAGGCATCAAATATTCTCACACCATCTTTCCATAATTTATTCAGATCCTCCAATAATGGAGCCAAGTATATATCTATATCATTACCAGGTTGTTTTGGACCTGAAATCAACAACGACAACATTATGTATTTTCTTTTCATGCATAACCAGGGGGGGAGATTATAAATACACAATAAAACAGGCCATGTTGTGTTACCACTACTCATAAGGCCATAAGGGTTCATCCCGTCTGTACATAACCCTAATCGTAAATTTCTTGGTTCATCGCCAAAATCCTTAAATATTCTGTTAATGTTTCTCCATTCGGGAGAGTCCCCAGGGTGACGGAGCATTCCATCATCTTTTCTGCCATCCACATGCCATCGTAATAATTGAGCGTCTTTTGAGTTTGCAAATAGACGCTGAAATCTTGGAATAACTGGTAAATACCATAACACTTTTGCTGCTGGTCGTTTTCGAACTTCTATTGCATTATCTCTCGGTTTGTACCGTGAAGCGTTACATTTCGGACACTTATCCAAATCATTGTACTCATTTCGATATAATATGCAATCATTCGGACATGCATGAATTCTCTCAACTTCCATACTCAAGGGACATAATAATTTCTTCGCTCTATATGTGGAGTCCGGTATTAAATTATTTTCTGGAAGCATTTCTCTTAGAAGTTCTAATAAAGAGGTAAAACTTTTATCGCTCCATCCGTTTTTAGCTTTCATGTTATACAATTTAAAAACTGCAGATATTTTCGTAAATTTTGTACAACCGGGAAATAATGGCACATTGGAATCATTACCCAAATTTTTAAAAATTTCAGGAATATCGACAAAATCCGCTGCAATATCATTCATAATTTCATCCAATTGTTCAATTTCTACATTGTCTATATTTTCTGTATTTCTCACATTTTCATTCTCCAATACATCCCATTCATCATTGTCTAAATTTAAGTCAACACCTTCGGATTCATCTCGAACAATATTCTCATAATTTTTACTATTTTCAGTTTCAATATTTTCTCCATGCCGTACCCATCGGGTGTATCGATCCATAAACCCACGACGAATTAAATGATCTCTCACTTGTTTGATATTTCCAAATCTTCGTAAATTTTGACAATCTTCACAAGGACAAACAAGTGTTCGTGCACCCCTATTTCCCATATCTTCTGAGGCACATTCCAAAAATTCATCAATTCCCCTCAGATATTCAATTGTATTCCTTTTGATTTTATACATCCAAGTATTGCGATCCATCTGTAAAAAAAACATCAATCTCACAATTAGGGTTTAGAATTTAGGGTTTCAGATTTAAAGTCTAATTCTAGGCCGGTCAACCACCTTAACTCACTTTTTAAATACTTTGTCTCATTAGTAAACATATACAAGCTAATTTGATGTTTGAAAAAAATTCGGCAGCATTTCCCCTATGCTCCCCGAGTACGTCAACGTAAATTTTCATATACGTACGTACACGTAGGAACATTAGGGAAAATACTAACCAAATTTTTTTCAAACACCAAATTATAGCTAGTATATGTTCACTATCCTAAATGAGACAAAGTATTCAAAAAGCAGTCCCAAATCGGGGACTATTCGGGATTAATCCCTATTGGATTAATCCCGAACGAGTATGGACCTAAATTAATAAAAATTCCGGTAGTTTGGTCTTATATGACAATACTATCAATTACACATATATAATTTTATTTATATATATGTAATCAATTTATGCATTAATTATGCAAATTAATGGGTGTTAAAATTTAACAAGGATGATCTTAAATAAGAAAATAAAAAGATGAACTTAAATCTAAATTATATATAGAAAAATTACCTCTAAAAGATCTCAAAATATTAACCAGTAAGTGGATGTTGTTGCAGCTCGGAACAGATGGAACAGAGAGCTTCTAATGGTGGATAGTGAAAATGAAGATGAAAGAGCGGCGCTGTGAGACGAGGGTGTGATAAATAACCCTAATATTAATTTAGAACCGGTTTTTTAAAATGGGAATAATTTGTTTTTCAATTAAAATCGGTTTTTAACAAAACCGGTTTTAAACTAACAATTTTAGAACCGGTTTTATGAAAACCGGTTTTAAAATAAAAATTTTAGAACCGGTTTTATGAAAATCGGTTCTAAAATTATAGTTTTTAAAACCGGTTTTAATAAAACCGGTTCTAAAACCATTCTAATTAGGACCGGTTTTCTTACAACCGGTTGTAATAAAATGCAATAGAACCGGTTATTATAAAACCGGTTTTAATTAAAAAAAGTTAACACCGGTTGTTAAACAAAACCGGTTCTAATAATTATAATAAAATATATAAATACGCCACACTTATCATTTAACACCTGTTTTTTAAAAACCGGTTCTAAATAACCGTTTCTAAATCCAATTTTTCTGGTAGTGACACTCAAAAGATTCATTTATATCCCTGAAACTCTTTCCTTCCTTTGTTTTCTGATGAATCAAACGGTCTTGTTTATGTGGTTCTTCACTCTTCTGGAAAATCAAGAATAGCAGTAAAGATGCCATCTCTCTCATCTTCAAGAAGAGTTAAAGAGTTCTTGGCTGAGGTTATTATTTTATACACCTTAACTACCTGCAAAATGTCGCATGTAAAAAATAGTCATATTTTGGTTATATTTTAATATGACAGTCAAGTTTGATTCTATTTATTTAATTTTTCTGCTGGGCTTATATATATAGAGAGATAGGTTAGGGTGCTCCATGGAGTATTAAATCTTTTGTATTTTATTTCCGTATCTCAAATTTAAAAATTCAAATAGCCGATTCAAATCGTTCAACATGATCTTCATATTGAAATATCTTTCGAGATCAAATTATATATATATATATATATTTTTTTAATTTTTGCTAATTTTAGATGAATACAAAATCACTAGTTTTAAATGATGCAGTACTCGTTAGATCAACAAACTTTGTACCTATCTAAAAAATAACAAAAAAAATTCAAAAAAAAATTATAAAATTTGATGCTCCATAGAGCACCTTAGTCTATCTCTATATATATATTCAAGAAAATATATGTAATTTACTTTTTATTTTGATAATTGCTTGATAACTTTTACGGTTGTTAAACAAATTTTTAATTAATAAAAATAGGATTGTGACCCAAATTTTTATCCCCAAAAAAAAAACAGTTGTCAAACAAAATTTTCATCTTTATAACCTGTTGCATCTATATATGCATACAAGTTTGGTCTCACTATTGGTTTATTGCATGGATGGAAATTACATAGCACTTGTCTTCATAGAATTTGAGACTATGGGAAATTAGCATGCAGACATGAACTCGAATCCTCAAGTTTAATTTATTATTCAATTGCAGATAACAAAAGGATTCACTTGGAAACAACGATTTCGTATTGCACATGAATCTGCAGTCGGTAGAAAATATTCTGCAATATATAAAATACCAAAACAATTATTTTTCGTTGACTAATGTAACGCACTAAGCGGTAATGTCAGGTCAGGTCAATTTGACTTAATAAGATTATCAGATTACAGATCTGATCGGATCGAATCAAATCGATTATTGAGTCATTTAGTGTCATATCATTTTGGGTTTAGGGTCGTATCATGTCGGGTCTGATTAGTTATCGCGTCATATAATGTCACGTCATTTTGGATTTTGGATCGTATCAAGTCGGGTCTGATCGGTTATCAGGTCATCTAATATCACGTCATTTTGAGCTCCGGGTTGTATCAGGTCGGGTCAGTTATCGGGTCATTTAGTGTCAAGTCATTTTAAATTTCGGATGATTCGAATCAGATCAGGTTGATTATCGGGTCATCTGATATCAAGTCATTTTGGATTTTGGTCATCCAGTGTGAAGTCATTTCGCATTTTGGATCCTATAAATTCAGGTCGGATCAATTATCTAATATCGGATCATTTTAAATTTCAAATCACATTGGACTAAATCAGATCAAATTAGTCTAGTCAAATTGAATTTTAATTGAATTAAACTTTTTTTTGTATTTATTTTCTCAATCCTCAGTTCTTCGTTATATATACAGTATAAGTTTTATTTAAAACAATATCGAATTGTTGATATAAAAATATTTAATATATATCATAGTTAATATTATATCTAATGGTAATTTATTATTCAAGTTAAAAAAATAATGTACAAACTAAATTGTTATTCACATGCCCTTCAGTTTGTATGCATGATTAAATTGACTGAGTTAAGTCAATTATCGAAACTTTTTAATAGATGTAATATAATACATTTTGACTACAACTGAGCGCATGCTCTCTTTTCATTAGTCACTAACTCACTATTGTTATATTTTTTTCTTCTCATTTTTTCCTTCTCATTTTTTCCTTGAAGCTACTTTGTAGGTTATAGGATATAGGTTTATAGCCCATAGCTAAGCTCTGAGGCTTTAGCTTTTTTTTTTTCTTTCTAAAATATTTTTCACGGGATTTTCTGTGGTACTCATGTGTTTACGAAAATTTTCTTCTAAATGTTGTTGAACGTTTTAAAAGCTATATTTATTTATTCGGTTATATTTAAAAGATCTAAAAAAGAATAAGAAATGAGTTATTCTTACGGATCTCATAAAATATTATTTTCTTTATATTCATATTATTTTGAGAATAAGTTTTTCTTATTAATTTTCTAAAATATTAATATTTAAATATTTTATTATATTAATAGGGTAATGTATGAATCATAACAATAACACGTGTGAGAATAATATTTGTATACACACGTAACATAAATGAGAGGATATAATCCCAAATACTTATTCAAAGCAAAGTTAAACCCAGGACATAAAGAACCACACCAAACAAGTTCACTCTTGATCTAGAAATGCTGAAATTTTCTTGAGAACTTTTAAAGTCCGTGTGACCCTCTGACATTACCATTAGGTTGGTATTTGGGCAGTAGACAATCAATTGCACCAAATTGTCATAGATGTAAACATCACCAGATCCAATTTTTCCCGTTCTCTCCCTTTATTAAAAGGGAATTTTTTTTATCCGGTAGCATTGGAGGGGCTCTCCAGTACGCAACTATAACCAGACCAGAGATTTCCTTTGCTGTAAACTGGACGTCTCAGTTCATGCATGCTCCTACTCATTCCATTGGGCGGCTGTGAAAAGAATTTTGCGCTACTTAAAAGGATCACTCAACTATGGTTTGTCTGTACAATCTTCTAGTACTCTTCATATCAATGCTTTTGTCGACTCTGATTGGGCTGGGTGCCTGGACTATAGAAAGTCTACAACAGGATATTAGTGTTTCTTAGTGGAAATCTTATTTGGTCATTTAAGAAACATGCTACAGTCGCTCGCTCGAGCACGGAAGCTAAGTATCGAGGTTTAGCTATGGTTGCTGCAGAGGTAGTAGAGTTGGGTTCTTTGTTCGGTGAATTGGGCATTCAACTACCGATTCCTATTTTGTGGTGTGATAATGTGGGTGCTGCGTTCTTGACGTTCAACCCTGCTTTTCATGCTCGAACTAAACATATCGAGTTGGATTATCCCTTTGTACGTGAAAAGTGGCAGCTGGTACAAATAAGTACGTTACGTTTGTTCTCAAGACCAGTTAGTAGATGCTCTTACTAAACCGCTGTACACTGCTCGATTTACTGTTGAAAATAAGCTGTTGCACTTGCGGGTGTGTGTTAGCAGTAATGCACAAAGCGTTGTACAAGACAAACAAGATGATGCACAAGATGACATACAGCAAGTTACATAGAAGATAGTCACAGTTTACATTCAAATGATTGTAAAGAATTCAGTTATTACAAACTGTAATTACAGATAGCATAGGAGGTGGCTTAGACTGTTATATATGTAACATTGTAATACAATTGAGAATCAATAAGATTTTACAATCTCATCACTCAAACAGCTCCTGATCAAACAAAGCTTCTGGTATTTGAAAGTAGTAATTTTGAGTGTCGGTTCTATTCTTCTTTTCCTGATGGAACATAACCTAGACTGGTGCAAAATGGTATTAGTACCATGTGTATTGGCCGGCAGCTGATTTATAACCAAATTAATTACTCTTTATCTAAAAGAACATATGGCACAGCTCATTCTCATTGATCAGCTTATGGATCAAGTACTTGAGCTCCTATAAAGACAGAACTATAAACCAAGCATATAAGTTTTCAAGAGTATATTCTAGCAGAAGATCCATTCAAAGAAAAGTAGAAAACCAAAATGGAATGATCATTTTGGATTTCAAATCCTATTATACTAGAAGATATTTTCCTCTAGAAGTGAAGAATATATTTCTGAAAGAAGAAACATTTTAGGAGGTAAAAAAAACAGAGAAAGAAAATTAATAACAAACATGCTATCCTGCTTGGCTACTTGTGTGTTCATGATTTCACTATGTCATTTGTCAGTTTCACTACCAAATTCTGTGTCAAATGTGCCAACTTGAATCTTGTTATCAACCATCTTGGGAGACTCCATCTCAATTTGCTCATCTTCAAAAGCCATAAAAGAATACATCTGAGCTCGGTCCCTGTCTTTCGGGTAACTGCTATACAGCAAAGAGTAGATGGAGGAGCACAATACCATTGTAATAGCCATAACAGTGTAAAGTGCCTTAGCTAACGAAGCTGCATTTTCTCGATTGACAATTGGATCATTACTCATGTTGTTTTCTCTGATTTTGTAACCATACATTTTCTCAGCAAGAATGCCCACTGTAGGTGGAGCAAACGATGCAAGTAGTGACTCAAGTGCAGAGTCTAGTGCGTAGATACTTGTCCTTGATCTCACTGGTACGATCTCTGATAAAATTGGACTGCACACATCAAAGAAAAGGGAAAAAAATAATAACAAAAATTAAATAGAATTTGATTTTCCAGAGACACACCAGTCCTAGAAATTGTAAAATTTATGGATAAGATGATTAGTTAAAGCAATATACTAGTTTGTAGCAGGCCTATTCCAAGAGATAATGAGGCCCATAACAAAAATAACAATAGCATGCAAAACTCCTGTGGACGGATCATATGGTAGTGCCAGCAGCAACACTGCTCCTAGGGGAATTGCAGAACCTGCACTGATTTGAGACAGTATTATTCTCCCGCCATTTGGGAAATGCTGAGCAAGAAAATCCCCCATCTTTCCACCCAAAAGTCCGCCGAGTGCAGTGGCGACTGAGAAAAGAGTCACAAGAACTGCGGTATACCCGTGAGAGAATCCAATTAGCTCAAACCACATTGACAGGAAAGAGAGGGCATACCACAGGAAACAGCCCACGTTGCCTTGAGCAACGATAATCTGAAAAGTAGGTATTTGCATGACTGACTTTGCCTCTCTTAGAAAATCCTTCACACCATGAAGTACAGGCTCTCCTTTGGTCTCATTTTTTTTGGAAACAGCATTGGAATGGAAATGCGGGTCTATGGCAAAGGCCTGGACGAGTGAACCAACTATTATACTTATAACTGCTACTAGATGGAAAGAAATTCGCCAGCCGGATATACCCATGATTGTAGTCGGTGCTACAAGGAGGCCAATCAATGCTCCTAAAATTGCACCCATCCATCCAGTGAATTGCAACCATCCAAATGCTGTACCGACTGATTCTCCATCAGCACAATCCGCAACCAACGAGTTCACAGCTGGTCCTACTAAAGCTAACCCAATGCCGCTTAGACCTCTTGATATTGCAATCTAGATTATATTAATGACAACAGAGTTACATCAGGAATATTCGAGGAAAAGAGAGGTAAAAAATAAATTAATTACATAAAATACCTGAAGGAATGTACCGGAAATGCCGACGAGGAAAGTTGCAGCAGCCCACAAGAACGCACCCAAGGCAATGATGTGGGTCCGGTTGTACCGTGATGCCATGTAGGCGGCAAGAGGATAGCAAGCAGCTTGTATGATTGATCGGATCATAGTCAACAATCCAAGACCAGTTGGCATGGCGTGCAGTGCTGCACCAACTTCTTTGTACACTGCCGGGAGCAGCGCTTCATCAGCATTCTCCATTATCGAGGCAAGGTTGACTAATACTAGGGTTTTCTTCATCTTCATTTTGTATAATCCCATCAATTTTTGTCTGCCGAGAGAGGTATGGATAATGGAGAAATTGACCTAGATCTACAAAAGGGAAAACAGATACATTTATGAAAAAGAGCAAGAAATACACTAGGGAATTTTTTTCTCTGGTATTATGCACTACCACTGAAAAGAGTTTTAACAATGATTTTTTACGTTTTTTTAATAATGGCCGTCCAACCATTATTCAACGGATGTTAGAAAAAATATGAACAACAGTTGTTAAATCATATTATTAAAATCATTTCTGGAAGATCCTTTACCAACCGTTTGTTGTTAAAGGGTCTTTAAAAAAACGATTTTGGACAGAAACTGTTGTTAAAAGTGTCTTTAGCAACGATTTTAGGTATAAACCGTTGTTATAGATGTATTTAGCAATGATTATTGATAGAAAACATTATTAAAGGTACCTTTAGCAATGATTTTTATTAAAGAATCATTGTTAAAAATGAATTTAGCAACGTTTACAGAATTGCTAGTAAAGGTCCTCATTTTTGTAACTTCAATTATTTTATTTAATAATTATGAATATATAAAGAAATATAAATATATAACAACAAACTTTGTTATATTTATATGTATAATGTGAATATATATATATATTATTCATTCAATAATTAATATGAAAATATATATAATTTTTAAGAAAAATTTAAAAAAATTAACAAAGTAATAAAAATCAGATTTATTCAATAATATATCTTATTCATTCAATAATATACAAATTTATATAATTTGTCAGAAAAATCTGTAAAATAAAAAAATGGATCTTGAAACATTGAAACCATTTTTGTGGCATCAAACGAGCTTTTTTTTAGCAATAGTCATGATCCTTATAGATCTCGTCACAAGGTCTCTATGATCATGTAGAACGTTTTAATCTGAGTTTTCTATAAAAATAAAAATATGATTGGTTGAACTTGAGATGATTAAATTTTAGTTCTGATTTCTTCATTTTTTTCCCTCTTTCTCCTTTTGTCACTCATCTCCCTTTTATATTTGAAGGAGGGGAGGAAGAAACATAACACTTACAGTACAAAATGTGAGGATCAAAGATTTTTGGATCGTTAGAACAGAATGAATGAACGATGAGATTTGAGCATATAGTAATCTATAGAAATATACAAGGTGGAATGCTATTGGTGGGTTTTTCTGTTAGCGCAAAATACAAATCTCACTCTTTAACAATGATTCTTTACAAAAATTATTACGAAATACTCCTTAACAATGGTTCTTTATATGAAATAGTTGTTAAAGACACTATTTAACAACGGTTCTAATAAAAAAATCTTACTAAAGACCCCTTAGCAGCTGTTTTTTTAAAGTACCATCGTTAAATGAGATATTTAGCAATGTTTTCTTAGTAAAAAAATGATGCTAGAGGGTATTTAATAACGAATTTTTGTTAAAAATCATTGTTAATTCCTCATCCCAACTTTTTAACCTTTTCGGCCTCCATTTTACAATTTTTTTATTAACATAGTTACAAAAGAAGTGATTCAACATTTCAGTAATGAATGATCCCTTTTAATAATGGAATTTATCAATAGTCGCTATTATTTGATTTTGGCTAAGCTCTGTTGTAGTGATGATAAGTTATAAAACACAGGGGACGAGTTTAAAAGCATCTTAAAATTTTAATATGAAAAATATTTATTAATTTGGCTCTGGTAATTTTATATTTGTTATTAGAAAACTCACATTCGAATTCTATAGAAATATGAAAATTAATTGTTTCATTGTCGATTCTCATCATTGCAATTTAATGATTTTAATATGAGTATTTTAGTAATATCCATATTTAGTTTGGTATTTGAAACGTTCAAAAATTTTCTGTCTTCGCCTATGGCTATATATGTTTAATTATTTTTCGTTCTGTTCTTTTTCAGCTTTCTGATAATAAACGGATATATAGCCAGATTTCTTTTTTAATTTGAGACCTCTTTTTTCTTTCGGAATGAATGAACTTCCGTTTGGAGTTGCCCGGGTTTCAGTTCACAGATTTTTTTTTATTTTAGTAAATAAAATAAATAAATATAGCAAATTGGCCATCTCTCTCCTCACTTTTGCGTTTATAGCTAGACCCGAGTTTTTTTTTAACACAGAAAAGAGAAAAAAAAAAAAACTGGACCCGAATTTGAAACTCGGATCTAGCTATCACACTTCTATTTCCTGCGTTTCCCACTCTCCCCTCTCTCCCATTACTCCCCTGCCTTCTCCTCTCTTCAAAAAATATGAATTTTTTTCCTCCAAATTTTTAGATCTAATTCATTTTTGTTCCAATTTATAAACCGTTTGCGCGAAACTTTTTATCGTTAGAAGGAGAGTCGGAAAAACCCGTCGATTCGTCAATTTGATCGTCATTTCGAAGGTAATTTTTTATTTTAAATTTAAATCCGAATTTATCAAAATTAGTAATTTTGATAGATTTAATTAGTATAATTATAGTGATAATTGAAATATAGTTAATATAGTTTGGTTTAGTTGATTTGTGTTGATTT
>CAXKVV010000551.1:0-31710 GCA_964058805.1 Schoenoplectus triqueter
AACTATTTTTTCATATAGATAAAAAAATACTTGATTTAATTATTATGAGTCATTGAAAAGAAGTAATTTTCTAACCATCTAAAAAATAGTTAAAAAATTTTAAAAATTTAAAAATTTGGTCTATATCTAGATATTCATATGAAAATCATTTTGAATAGTTCGGATCAATCATTTAGACTTTGAGAACTAAGAATTGATTCATAGTATGAAAACAATCTGTGCTACGCATATCACCATAGTCTAACTCTCTCTCACACTCTCTTTTTGAAAACTTGGCAGGGGCTGCCAAGGTGATATTTCATATAATAATTGAAAGAAATAGAAACATACACATCCCTTCTACGACGCTAGACTTAAAACATGCAACTAAAGCACTGTACACTCTTATATAGTGCTGTATACATCGTTATTATCCACACAGACAACTTCCAATGGTGTTATAAGAAATAGAAAAATACAACAAAATAAAAATAAAAGCTAAAACTCCTCTATAGGTACTTACTCCTTCCTATCAAATAGGAGAAAAAACTTATGAAACATCCAATATCTTCTCTATTTCTTTTATCAGAACACCATGTGGCTCGTGGAGCCTAGACCTCGGGCTAGGGCTAGGGATCACCATCAGCAGTAGGTTTGCCATAAACCGACATCCTCACAAACTCTATGCAGTATCACCTGTACGGGCACCCTTGATGAGTTTGGTGTATCTCCAAATGTATAGTTGTTTCTTTGCTTCCAGAGGTGCCAGCAAGCCGCCATAATTATTGAACACCATAATGAGACATCTGATTTTCTCCTACCCCTTTACTTCATCATACCCTTTCTGCATGATCTGAATCATGGAGGGGTTAGGGGATATCATTGGGAATCGATAGTGGTGTTGGAGGGCCATCCATAATGATATTGCAAATGGGCATAGGAAAAAAAGGTGGAGTGTGGATTCACTCGAGCATTGTCGATACATGAGGCAACCTGTTTGGATATGTTGAATTTTCCTTCTTCGCAGCATATGTTGTGTGATTAGTTTGTCAGTTATTAGTGCATTGAAGAATAGTTTAATCGATAATGGCGCTTTGACCCTCCACAGTGGGGGAAATGCAAATCGTGTCTTGCCGGTACCTGCAAAAAAATTATAAAATGAATTAGCAGTATAGACCCTGTGAGTTGTGAGCACCCACTCCATATTGTTTGGTTGATCAGTAAATGTCGTGCGGTGGATCATTGCCACCACTTGCTCTTGCTGTATAGATCTCGACTGAGGTAGGAGAGTTGACAGGAGCCCTGCAGCTCGCTTAACGCTGATTCTTTGCCTAGGTGGCCTCGATTGTGGTTTGGAGATTTATATCAGCGGCGACCCGCACCATGGGTCATATTAGAAAGAGATATTTGTGCCTGCTTTAATATCATATGATATGCACCTTAAGAAATCCAGGTAGATGGAATGTAAACTCTTCCAGAAGAACGATCCTGTCCTCCTCCAGAATGGTGGCCCATTGTTCTGCACCCCGCTCAGGTACAGGCCCACCAGGACAGTTGTGAGGAGCGAAATTGGTGTTTTATGTGCTCTCCACCACCAACAGATCATTAGTATTTTGTTCTGCAATTCTAGATTTTTTATTCCCCAACCACCCCATTTCTTCAGAGATGAGATTATTTGCCAGTGAATGGGGTGCACCACTTTCCTCCTCGAGCTGGTGTTACCCCATATAAAATCCCTTCTGATTTTATCAATTCTTTTAATGACCCATCTTGGCAATTGAAAGCATGACATGTAGTATCCCGGAATTGCTGACAATACCGAATCTGCTAGTTGTAGCCGGCCACTTTTGGATATTAGTTTGCCCTTCCATCCATCAAGTTTGTCCTCAACTCTCTCCAGCAGTGGGTAGTAGACCTCTCTAGAAGGTTTTTTGATAGTTAACGGTAGCCCCAGATATGTTACTAGTAGTGACTGGATTGTGATAATGGCCGCCATCTCTGCTTGCTGTGTTCTGAGGTTAAAAAGCACGATGCTGCTCTTTGCAAAGTTTATTTGAAGTCTTGAGACTTCAAAGAAGATGCTAAGAACAAGATTTATCGAGAGTAGTGTGTCTATGCTAGCTGTTGCTATTAAGGTTGTATCATCTGCATATTGCAGTGCCATCAGGGGCGGACCCAGTACTATCAAGGGGGGGGGGGCACGTGCCCCCCCCTGGATTTTGAAAAATAGTGCTTTTCGGTAATATTTTCGGCACGTGCCCCCCCCCTGGAATTTTTTTTTGCCCCCCCCCTGAATTGTCTGATTATTTTTATTGAGAAAAAAATATTTAATATCGTGCATAATGAAATAATTATGCAAAAATATCAAAATATAAAGTTCCTTAGTCGAACATCAACTTGATTATCTATTACTTTGAGCTTTATTTTATTGTTATTTTAATATATAAAATGTTATTATTTAATAAAAAAATTATTAATTAAGTATATATATTAAATTATTATTATTTTTATTTAGTACCCGATTAGTTAATGGATTTGAATCCGATAAGCCATTACAATCCGATAATTGCCCCCCCTAATCAAAATCCTAGATCCGCCACTGAGTGCCATGATAGATTGCCTTATTTTGTTAGAGATATTTTTCATCAGTTGCCCATCAACATTGGCTATCATTCTTTGCAGGACGTCTACCGCCAACACAAAGAGCATTGGTGAAAGCGAATCCCCCTAGCGCAGTCCTCTCTTATGGATAACAAATTGAGATGATTGGCCATTCATTATAATCCTCGAAGATGAGGAAGACAACATCTGAAATATCCATTGTGCCCATTTATCCGGGAAGCCCTGTGCCTACATTACCGATTTCAAAAAACCCCAGTCCACTGAGTCAAAAGCTTTTGCGAAGTCGATTTTATGTGCTGAAGGATCTCCCTTGTGGCAATAAAATTCTTTGCAATGTGACGACCAGCCATAAAAGCAGTTTGATTTGTGGAGATTAGTGTCGGTAGCTTCCCCGCCAACCGTGTTGCCAACACTTTGGATAAGAGCTTTGGAAATAAGTTTATTACACTGATGGGACGGAAATCCTCTACCGTTTGCGGCCCGTCTTTCTTAGGAATCATGGTTATATTAGCCTTGTTTATATGTAGTATGTTAAGTCTTCCATGAAAGAATTCATCGAATAGTGCCAGCATTTTCGGTTTTAACAGAGGCTAGTATGCCCTTAGGAACTCATTTGGCAGACCATCCGGCCCCGACGTCTTATTCCTTGCCATTTTTTGGGCCGCCTTCCAAATTTCCTCCTCAATAAAAGGATTCGCTAGATCATTTAAGTGTGTGTCAGCACTATATAATTCAGCTGCGTTGAAAGAGGTTGCTAGTTCTGTCGTGCCCAATTGTTGCTGAAGGTGGTCATAGAAGACTCTGAGGATTTCCTCCTTTGTATTATGTGTTTGGTCCCCTTTCTTGATGTGAAGGATCACGTTTTTGACCGAATGTGTCGATGCGTAGGCATGGAAAAACCTTATGTTCTTATCTCCCAATGTTAACCATTTACATCTAGATCTTTGTTTCCACCTCAGCTCTGTAAAACAAGCTAATTCATGTATTTTCTTTTATCATGACGCACAATCTGAATTCTTGTGGAGAGAGTGGTCTTCTTTCCTCAATTCTGTCAAAAAATATAATAGCCTCTTTACAGCACTGTAGCTGAGTATTAGATTTGCTAAAAATTTTTCTATGCCAGTTTGCAAGCTGTTCATGCATGGCCTGTACCCTCATTTGAAACCGGGTGTTCGTTGTCTCTTCCTACGACCATATATGATTTACTATCGATGTAGCCTCTTCATAATTTAGCCAGGAGAGTTCGAAACGAGGGATGCGGGGTTCCGTTTGTCTCCCCTTGCATTGCAGCAAAAGGGGTACATGATTGGAGACGATCATTTTCTTGGCTTGCAGTTGTAATATCGGGAAGTGAATTGTAAAGTGATCCGAGACAAACACCCGATCAAGTTTGGAGAGTATTGGAGTAGGCTGTTTATTGGACCATGTGTATGCTCTATTGTTTAGCGGAACATCCGTCAGATCATGACATCTAATGAAGTCGTTGAATTGAGACATCATACCCCATCCACGCATGTCCCCCGATCGGTCTATTAGCCAATGAACTAGGTTGAAATCTCCAGCCAAAATCCATGGCCCTTCGATGTGAGAGGATACTGTGGTTAACTCTTGAATGAATCTCTCCTTTTCTCCTTCTTTTGCTAGACCATACACATTTATAATTGTAAAACATTCACGTGTTCTCCGCTGCTTGAGTATAGCCGTGCACGTATGATGTGAGGCCCATGAGTTTTGTAAGGAGTATCCTCTCTTCCAGATAATTATACATCCTCCCGATAAGTTCCTTGCATCCGTGATTACACAATTAGTTTCAAAGAATGATGGCAGAACACGCAGTACATATGATAACTCATGGTAGTTCCATTTTATTTTCTGGATACAAAGTACATGACACCGGGATTCTCTAATCCCATTCCTAACTAGTAAAGTCTTCTTGTCATAACACAACCCTCTGGTGTTCCATGTGAGAACACTTAATCTTTTAAAATTTGTAAAGTTCATGAGAAAAAATGGAAAAAAAAACATGCTCCACATTATCTAACGGGGTATGTTGCACTCGTTGTCTAAATTGCATGTCTTGAGTCGTGCTCGATCAATCGTTCATGCTGTTCATCCTCGCCTTCTCCCTCTGATGGGTCCGAGTCAGGTTCTAGCTGATAATTAGCCCCATCCTCTTGAGCTGAGCTTCCACCCTAGGGTGTTATCAGGTCTTCATGTGATGCCGCCCCCGCCTTCTGTTGTCTGTTTGCTTGCCTCCTTTGTTCTTGCATACGTCGGACCTCTTGCTCTCTACGTATGTACATAATAGCCTCCTTACTTATTCCACATGCCACTGCAAGCGAGTCGAGGTGTTGTGGTGCAACGTGGACCTCATAAAAACCTTACCGGATTGGCCACCAACCGGGCCAGTTGGTCTACAGTGTTTTGTGTATCTATTGTGGCTTGGGCTTTGTCTTGCTGTCTTAGTGTTATGCTGAATGGGCCAGGCAGATTCGTTGTTATAATTTTTTAGGCCTGAGAACTTTGATCGTCTTGAACTTGGACCATGGGCCGACGACATGTGTCTCCTGTTTGTCCTGGTTTCCTGCCCTTCGCACTACTTCTTAGTTTTGCCCCTCTGGAGGTCATAGTGGGCTCTCTTTCCTATATTGCACGCTTCCCCACCTGATGTGAGGTTGCAGCAATGTGTAGGACACTCCTGGTCCCTTTCTTAGGTAGCATGTCTTCCGTCCTAGGTAGCATGTCTCCTGTCTGGTCGTCAGATTGGTTGGTAACACATGGTGGTTGGCCCAAAGCAGATTGGTTACCGTTATGAGACGGATCTCAATGAGGTGACATGGGTTGGTTGAGAAGATCTCGATTTGCAGGATAGCAAATCCTCAGTTGTTTTTCCCGTGCCTATGTTGTACCTTGTTTTCGCCAAACGAGGTGTCCTCTACTACCTCTTTTTCTGCACTCCTTTCCACCGACTCTCTGGTCCTAGGTTGTGTTGTGATATATCTGCTCTGTAGGTCTGCTGCCTGGCGTTTGAGGCTGGGAATTGTTTTAGTTCCCAAGATAGGATTATCTGTGATAATATTTGGTTGAGGGTAGTGCACAAACGTGTTTCTTATTACTGCCCCTTGCGTGTTTCACTGCACCGGCTACCATGTTGTTGCTACTTTTTAGGTGATACCTGATTTTGTGGCCATCTTTTTCGGTTCCAGCGACTGGGGAGCGGATTGCTGCACGGCGTGTGGCGTTTGGCCATGTATGAATTCTTTTATTTTCGGTGGAAGAGAGCTTAGATCTCTATTACCAACTATCTCTATGAGCGTCTTCCTGGGTATTGGAATAGAGTCGAGGTAATCCCCTCCCGAGCCCTTAGATGACGAGGAGGTTGAGGAGTCGTTGGAGAATGGTGGGGAATATCTCAGTGGCTGCTTTGGGAAGTCTGCGGCCGTGTACAGTGGTGTGTGCACTCATTTATTTACTGAGACTCGAACTTTGTATTCTAACCCTCCAATAACCAGCTTGAGTTCTTCCGGTATGGTCTCCAGATCCGACGTGGCGACGACAACACTCCAAAAGGATAAATCTGCCGACCTTTTTGGGTTGATTGTCCCAAGGTAAACCTCCATCTGGCTAATAGCCATGCGTACAACCTTCTCCGACCATAGGTTCAGGGGTAGACCAATGAGATCAATCCATACCTTAAAACGTGGCATTATGATTGTACTATCCTCCAGTGGCGACCATGGTCGATACGATAAGCCAATTTTCCACCAGTGTAAAGGTATTGCTTTAATAAATGTGTCGGTTGACAGTCCCTCCGGTAGGATGATGAGATATCGGCTCATGGTTATGATCGCTATCTGGAGCTCCTCCGGTCTCACCAGGTTTGTCTTTACCGCGTAAGCCGCCACTTCATCTGGAGTCAAGTCAACATCTCATTCCCCTACATCGAGCACCACTGCCCGGTTGAGCCTAGCTACTTCCTTGAAGTATTCATCTGTCCTATCTATGAAGCAGGTGATGGATTTACGATGGTTCTCAAGCATTTGGGGTTGTGGATAATGGTATGTCCCATGAAATAGCTCATCAAAATCCGGTTCGGACGTCTGTGGGGAGGTGGGTCCGGGGTTGGGGACAAATGGAGGGGCCATAGGGTTTAATTTTCGGGATTGGCAGTGATTTTCGGTGTGACTTTCCTTCCAGCACTTGCCACATTTAGTTGGGTTTTGGCAGACTGCCATTAAATGTCCATACCGGCAGCAACAAAAGCATCTCCCACGCCATTCCGGGAACCGAGGCGACGGTAGAAATCGAAGGTTGGTGGGGTTGTGCGGAGAGAACTAGTACTTAGTTCCAGGTGGGATGTCCCTTGGGGTGCTCGGTGGGCGGGGGTTTGTTGGAGATGCTGAGGTCACAATATTAGAGTTTGTTGGGTTAATCAGTGGCATGTGTGCTGCCACCTGAGCATAAGTGCGAAGGTTGCCATAAAGAAGGTATGAAGTGGTAGTGATGGGTTTTGGCCTTGTCTCTGAGGGATGGTAAGTGTTGGGGGGGGGGGGGGGCAGTTGCGGCGACGACGGGAAACCAACTGCCATTTGCTGTTGTTCTCCATTTTTTGTCCTCTCTAACTCTCTCTCTCTATATATATATATAGAGAGAGAGAGAGTAGAGATACCGTGAGCTTAAGCTCATGGAAGCCTTCCGTGAGCTTAACTCAAAAAATCTATCAAATCATTTCGAAATTTTAATTTATCATTCTCATTAAATTCTTTATATGAAAATCTCATGGGATGCAAAAAATTGGAGCGTTTTGAGCTTTTTAAGTTGTGGTTTTTAATTTTTGAAAATCAGCTCTAATAATAATAATAATATATTCAATACTTGAATATTATTTTAAAAAATAAAAAACAGTGACTTAAAAAACTCAAAACACTCCAAATTTTTGCAGCCCACAAGATTTTTATATAAAGAATTTAACGAGAATGATAAATTAAAATTTTAAGATGATTTAATATATTTTTTTGAGTTAAGCTCACGGAAGGCCTCCATGAGCTTAAGCTCACGGTATCTCCCCTATATATATATATATAGCAAAGATACCATGATCTTAAACTCACGGAGGCCTTCCGTGAGTTTAACTCAAAAAGTATATCAAATCATCTCTAAATTTTAATTTATCATGCTCATTAAATTATCAATACTTGAACATCATTTTTAAAAATTAAAAACGGTGGCTTAAAAAGCTCAAAATGCTCTAAATTTTTGCATCCCATAAGATTTTCATATACAAAATTTAATGAGCATAATAAATTAAAATTTAAAGATGATTTGATATATTTTTGTTTTAAACTCACAGAAGACTTTCGTGAAGCTCACAGTATCTTTACTCTTATATATATATATATATATATATATATATAAAGAGTTTGATTATGGTGCTATGCATAGCACGGTTCGCCTCCGTACTATTGATAAGTTTTTCATTTTTAAAGTTTAAATGGTCGATCCAACCATAAAAAATGATTTTCGTATGAATATCTAGATGTAGACCAAATATTATATATTTTAGAAACTTTTACTTTTTAAAAAAAAAATAGTTCGAAAATAGCTTCTTTCGAATGGCACGTAATAATAAAATCAAGTGATTTTCTAACTATATTAAAAAATAGTAAAAAAAATCTAAAAAAAAATTGATCTATATTTAGATATTCATAGGGAATTCATTTTGTATGATTGGATCAATCATTTGAACTTTAAAAATGAAAAAAAAAAATCATATTATGAAAGCAATCTATACTATGCATAACATCATAACTCAACTATATATAAACGTGCGTGTGTGTTGAAAGTATTGTGTTTTACATTTAACTGCAACAAAAGATAATGTCCTAACTAATTAGCAAAATTTTAGTGAAGTACTACAAAGAAATTCGATGATTTTTTTTTTATTTCCCATGCACATTTTCTTTTATGTCGTATTCAAATAAAATATATTATACAAATTTCTGAAAAAAAAAGTTAATTTGTCTAATCCGAACCCAGATTTTTTTTATTTAATTTGCTATGGTTATAACTCAAGTTTCATCCTAACAATATAGTCATCAAATAAATAATTAACAATATTAAATTTTAAATATATTTAATATAATTTCACATCAAAGAAAATTTAGACATAATATTTCTAAATACTAAGTATTTATGATAATTATAATAATAATTACTATAATAAAATATAATATAATTAAATACATAATAATTTATAAATAATTATATATAAACTTAGATGGTTTTAAGAGTTAAATTTTACCTTAGTATATTATACACATTATTTTATTTTAAATAAGGAGAGAAAATTTCTTCATATAAAACCTTAAAATTTAAAAAGATGAAAAATTTAAATAAAACTATTAATAAAACCCAAACCCCACCCCAACCCTACCCACAAATTCGGCTTTCTTTGTCTCAGCCATAATAACACCATTCGTGAATTATTCGTTTTTCACCCATAGCCGAATGTTTCACGAATAATTCGTCAGTTTGATATACAGTGCATTTTTTTGTCAAAAAAACATTTTATTCGCGAATTATTCGGCAAAAAAACACATTATATATTATTTTATATAGAATTTTATAGTTTTTAATATATTTTTAATATTTTATCAATATAATATATATTTTATTTATATTATGTGAAACGAACTATTCTCGAATTATACCCATATCATACCCGAACGTCAAATTTTTGATCTCGTCGAACGTTTTTCAAATCGTAAAGTTGTTACTGTGGTCTGAGCAATTAAAGTTGTCATTTTGAAGCCCACACGAAGGAATTCACGTGCCCCGGTAACATCCAAATCATCCGGTCCCATCAGACATCAGCTGTGGAGAATCCGGTCTTCTTGAAGACGTAAGCACAGTTAATTGCCACCGTTCGTACTCGGAATTAATATCTGCGTGGAGCCGGAGCCGATAAACAAAATGAATCAAGCACGCCAGAACATTAAGTACCGTTCATTTTGCAAATCGTCTGGGCCCACCACGCGTCACGTGATACTCACGGGCCCCACATTCTCCTGCCAATTGCCGTGCTATTTTCGGTAGAGTTTGCTGCAGCATATTGCCATCTTGCTCATCCATCAATCAATCAATTTGCATGTTTTTTACCATGCTGCACGAGGACAATTATTTAAAAAAAAAAATCAAATTTCAGGTGATTTTACAATTTAGAGGCCGGCAAATTTTCTTTTTCTAAATAAATAGTTATAAATAGCAAGTTGGACAAATTTTGCTCGGTGAGATAAGACGTGCTTTTGCAGTTGTTGTAAATGTCCAGGTCCAATTGCAACTCTTCGGTGTTTACAGAATGAAAAATGTTCGGGTGGTGATATCTAGATTGATATTGAAATTTTTATTTAATAATCACGATTAATTTAAATATCAAATTATTTATTTA
Source organism: Schoenoplectus triqueter (assembly GCA_964058805.1). Taxonomy (NCBI): domain Eukaryota; kingdom Viridiplantae; phylum Streptophyta; class Magnoliopsida; order Poales; family Cyperaceae; genus Schoenoplectus; species Schoenoplectus triqueter. Next base: position 10,049 of record CAXKVV010000551.1, read on the forward strand.
AATATAAAATAAATTAATTGAAATAATTAACTTACACTCTCTAATGATCTCTCTATCAGACTATTACTCTTCAATCTCTCACCCCCGCTTTCTCGATATCTCTGTCTTCGTTCCTCCATTTTCCCGCTCTCTCATCCGCTCCCACTTAATCTCTCTATCCACCATCTCTCACTATCTTTCTTTTAGTTATTCATTTTAATCAGCTTTGTATTCAAATTAATAAATTTGACATTCAAGTTAATGAGTTTAGTATTTATTTATGAGTTAGGCTATGGTGCAACGCGTAGTTAATGATCAAATTTGCTAAGCGCTTCAAAAATATAGATAAATTATATTTAAATCTTGATTTATGGATCTCAATAAATTATTTATATCAAAATATAATGGGATATAAAAAATTTCTATTATTTGAATTTTCTAAGTATTAATTTTGGATTTTTTAAAATGATTCAATAATAATAATAAAATAATTCATATTTTTAGGTCATTTTTTAAAATCCAAAACTAATACTTATAAAATTCAAAAAATAAAAAAATTTATATCCCATCATATTTTGATATAAAGAATTTATTGAGACGCATATATCAAGATTTGAAGATGATTTAACTATATTTTTGAGTCTGTAGCAAATTTGATCATTAACTACGTGTAACACCATAGCCTAACTTTTTATTTATTTGTTTATATATATATTTAAGTTAGTAATTCGATATTTAGATTAATCTAATGCAATTATTATTTAACTTAACACTTCTAGTAGTTAAGTAAATAAGACTAGTATTCAAATTAATAATATCAATTTTGGTATCAATTTATGTAACACCGTCGACACATCTCCCTTGCAAAATGCATATTTCAAAGAAGATCACAGAGGAGATTATTTGAAATTTTGACCGAAAGCGTCAACTTTTAATGCTATCGAATCAAAATTCTGTTATTCTCCTTCTTCTTCTTCTTGTTCTTCTTTTTTCAAAATTCTATAATTCATACAATATTTCTTTTTTTTCCTCAATGCAAAATGTAAAAATAGTTCATGTGTCATATATATTCACTATAGCTAAGATAAATTTATGAACATGTATATAATTTGAAATATTAATGCTGGTTTGATGATATTACACTCATGCATGGGATGTAAATTAATTGAAACATGGGAAAAAAACAGCGAATTGTGCTTTAGATGCAATATAATAGAAGTTTAACCTTAATACATATCATCAATAAATTAGTTTGGATAAATTTATTAATATATGGACTACATATATAATTTTACACATCATTTGAGTTTTGGTGTTATTATGATTACAAATGAGAAGAAAAATTGATCAAAAAACGTGCACAAAATCATTAGAATGCATTTTAAAAACATGCGAGTACAAATTTTATGAAAAACTGTGACCCTGTATATAATTTAGCTATGATGAATTCGTAATTTGTAATTTACTAGTACATATACCCGCTCTTACGTGCGGATACTTTTCTAATATGCAATCTCTTTTTAGTGCTCTCCATTTTTATGAGTGATTTTCAAAAATTAAATGAAGAACAAAATAAACAAATCATTGTATTAATTATCATTCCATTTATAGATGACATTCTATTTTCTAAATAAAATAACTAAATGTAAGAAAAAAATCTTAAAAATGATGAAAAAATAAATTACAAATTTGTTCAAAAGATATGAGTTTTTTTAAAAAAAAAAAACTTGTAACAAATGCCAGTAAAAAAACCGCTCTAACATGCATATGCTTTTTCGATGCTCTGAGCATATGTTATTTCAAAAATAAATAAAGGATGAAAAACACCAACTGTTGTATTCGTTTAATAAAATTATAAGAGGATGCAACATTCAGTATTGTTTCAATGGTTGAATAAAACTACTCAAAAAATGTGTCTAACCCATCTACAAGGTAGTACAAACAGTGCTAAAATGACACTTCAACCATAAGTTCACATTCTCCTCCTTTTATCTTATGCAAATAGCTTTACATCAAATATAGGTTTCCTTTCTTTCTTCTCTTCATGCATAGAAGATGCACTGAGATTACCACCTGACATGGACTTTCATGTTGCTTGCATCCTTTTAATCTTTGAACTGAGGGTACTATCAAATACAAAATTACCAAAAGACTTGTGGAGATAAATGGATATTGGTTTATTCTTGAATCTTCCTGTATCAACTCTACCTATACATGCCCACACGGATTATCAAGATTATGAATTGTTATAAAATTATACAGAATTTGATGTATGGAATAGAGAGCTACTCCTTGCGAGTTGGTGTGACCATTCGCATTAGCTTCCGGATGAGATGGGGTGGGACCACTATCACATGGTAATTTCTGGGATACATGATCTGGGCATAACACGCTGTAGTTTTTCTATTTCATTCAGTTGATGATGTCAACATTAAATTCTAATTAAAGATATATATATAGCAATTAACAATCCATAAAAATCAGTCCAGTACATATTGGTTCACAACAATCTCAACTGAGAGTTACCCCTATTGAGGCCACATTTGATACATATGAGTCTGGAGCTCCGTTGAGTTTCCCTCTTTAAATTCTTGATTTTGTGACCTTTGTAATATATCAAAGGAGGCTTGCAGGTTGGAATGATGTCAAGTTTTTAATCCACTATGAATTAAAATTAAACTGCTAAGATAATGTGAGTAATGAGATTGATATATACTTTGTGGCTTATATTATGATAAATTATAAAAGCTAATCCATAATGATTATTACTTTATGATGTCAGTATTTTTTATGCAAGAAAAAAGTGTTAAGCTTTAAACAAAAAAATATATACAACTCAACAAAATAATATAAAATGAAAACAATCATCCCTACATTTCATAAAAATAGAAATAAATCATAAACCAGTCTATATCAATAATATGTACCATTCAATGCAACTTTGGCTTTGTTGGCTTTGCTGACATTGTCCAGTTCTACAACCACCTTCCCTTTTTGAATACAAACCAGTTCATCAGATAGGGTAGTGGGTGTGAATCTTTCTTGCATGATGAATTAGCTCTGTGTAGTCAAAAGAATTATATATAAATGTCACTACATTACATGGAACAATTAAATACATATGAATAAACATTGTTTATCAGTCTACTAAATTAGTTTTAGTTCACAGATTTTGAGTGCCTATCTTCAATAATTGTAACAAGTTAACGAGTATGCCGCATATACTCTGGATATAAAATATCTTAATGTTGGAGCATTGGAAAGTACCCTTTTGGAAGTAGGTGGAGGCGTCAGAAGCTCATCTTCTTCAACTGGTATATGAACTTGAGATGGACCAACTATAATTGGGCTTGGAACAATCGCAAGAGAATCCTTAGGTGGTTATTTCCTTGTCAATTTTAATGATACTGTGTCAGAACTGTTGATACCGGACCCTTGGACATTCTCTGAACAACAAAAGTTTAAAAGAACTTAGGAAATATTTACACAAATTTGTATGATCAACCCTACCGCAATTGAATTGAGTTTAGAATCTAGAAAAATAATCTTTTTCTCAGTGAAATTAACAATTGGTTGTACAATGCACATATATGTGATGATGAGAAGTTATAATATCATAGTTGTTTGGGAAAACCACCGTTCCAAAATCCAAAGGTAGGAGGAGGTTATACAATTTCTGTCTCCAGTTATTGTACTGGCTTCCCTCCTTTGACAGCACAATCTTTTTACTCATCACTCTTTACTGATTCTAAGACAATTGAAAGACCTGAATGCTCTCGAGAGCAGGTACCATGACTGGATTCTCCCACTAAAGAGTCATTGTCACTGTCATGGATTTGCATGGAAGCCTACATTTTGAATTTGTTCTATGAGTTCTTTATTTTGCAACCTGGCTACCATGATGTTCATTAATGGTTCTATTTTCTTTTGTTGCTTTTTTTATCTGTTTATATTTCTTTCTTACTTGTCCACAGAGTAGTGGTGACAAAGAATATAAACGTGTGTTATGTCAGAAAATCGAAAAGGGTTCAAGAACGGAGGAGGTACCATCAGAAGTCACACCTGATTCATTAGAAGCTCTATACCTAGATCAAATCAAGCCTTTTACTGATGAAGTTGCATTGACAAATGGTAAGGTCTGTATCAGAATTGCGTAGGTAGTAAGCATATCAGTTGAAAACGATTTTGGAAGAATGAGTGTGGTTTTTCTCCACAGTCGTATTCATTAATTAGAAATATCACAATTACATAGATAACCCTAGATTATTTATAATTACATATAAATAATAAACTAACTTTACAACACTCCCCCTCAAGATGAACTATATATATTTTTCATATTCATCTTGCAAATTATATTAGAGAATTCAGCGGTGTGTAGTCCTTTAGTGAATACGTCGGCTAATTGCTCGGTTGTCCTGACAAACGGTAGACATATCTCTCCATTGTCAAGCTTCTCCTTGATGAAATGTCGATCAACTTCCACATGTTTAGTTCGATCGTGTTGCACCGGGTTGTTTGCAATGTTAATTGCAGCTTTGTTGTCACAATACAACATAATAGGACTTTTCTCCCTTAGTCCCAACTCAAGCAACAATCTTTGCAGCCATACTCCCTCACTTACACCCAGAGCCATAGCACGATACTCGGCTTCAGCAGTTGATCTTGCCACAACATTCTGTTTTTTACTTCTCCATGAGACCAAGTTTCCACCAACAAATGCACAATGACCCGATGTTGATTTCCTATCGTCCTGGCAGCCAGCCCAATCTGCATCCGTATACACTTCTATTCTCATATGTTTGTTCTTCTCTATGAGCAACCCTCTTCCAGGGCAACCCTTGAGGTATCGAAGGATACGATCCACAGCCTCCTGGTGCACAACTCTTGGGTCATGCATGTACCGACTCACTACACTCACGGCATAACTAATGTCCGGTCGAGTATGTGAAAGGTAAATGAGTCTTCCCACGAGTCTTTGGTACCGTTCTCGATCTACTTGATCGCTTACACCCCCTTTCAACCCATGATTTGGGTCAATTGGTGTGTTGGCCGGTCGACATCCAAGCATCCCTGTCTCATGTAGCAGCTCCAAGATATACTTTTGTTGAGAAAGAAATATCCCGTTAGGTGAATTAGCAACTTCAATACCCAGAAAATAACGTAAAGAGCCAAGATCTTTTATCTCGAACTCGGTGGCAAGACTGCCCTTAATTCTCACCATCTCTACAGTATCATCACCGGTGAGTACTATGTCATCGACATATACTATAAGAACACAAAGTTTCCCTCCTTTTCTTCGAGTGAACATGGTGTGATCGGCATTGCTTTGTAGGTAATCCTCTTTGATCATTATCTTAGAGAACCTATCAAACCAAGCTCGCGGTGATTGTTTCAATCCATACAAGGAGCGCTTCAATCGACAAACCTTACCTACCACTTGTTCATTATCAAACCCTGGAGGTAGTTCCATATACACTTCCTCCTTTAAGTCTCCATGGAGGAAAGCATTCTTTACATCTAATTGATGCATATTCCATCCGAAATTCACCGCACATGAGATAAGAGTACGTACTGTATTCATTTTAGCCACCGGAGCAAATGTTTCCTCATAATCTATGCCGTACGTTTGTGTATATCCTTTGGCCACCAATCTCGCCTTTAGCCTATCTACTTTTCCTTTGGGATTGTGCTTCACCGTGAACACCCATTTACACCCAACCGTCTTCTTCCGAGATGGTCTCGGAACGATTTCCCAAGTACCATTTTTTGTCAGTGCTCTCATTTCTTCGAACATAGCTTCTTTCCACTTCGGGTCCTGCATGGCTGTTTTCCAATCACAAGGAACAATAGCAGAGTATAGGGAGGTGGTAAAAGCTTTGAAGGCTGGTGATAGTTTATCAAGAGAAACAAAATCGGAAATTGGATGTGAGGTTGAGGGTGCAGTACTTCCCTTTAGAATAGGAGTATTACCTGAATCAGTAGGTAGAAGGGAGCTATTGACAGGTGGAGGTAATTGGTATTGGTCTTCTACTCGTTGTGGCTGCTTGGCCTCAATCCGACGAGTTCGGACATAATATTTCTCAAATGGCGGAATAATACCCGAGTCTGTACTCGAATCAACCGGATCTAACATGGTCAATGGTGGTTCTGCTAGTTCTCCTCTCGGATCAAGCATGGCCAATGGTGGTTCTGCTAGTTCTCCTCTCGGATCAACCAATTCACATTCTTCTACCCTTTCACTTTCCTTGGCTTGTACTGTCTCCCCCTCTCGACTAATCTCGCTAGTCGTGTGTACATAAGGAGAAGAGGCAATATCAAGGAGGTCGGTTAGTACGGTTGATGAACCTGCAGGGACACTCATAGAAGAGAAATATGATTTGGACTCACGAAATGTCACATCCATACTCTCATACATCTTCCTTTTTATAGGATCAAAACATCTATATCCCTTCTTGTCTCTCGAGTAACCCACAAAGACACACTTATGTGCTCGAACATCCAGCTTACTAATCCCGGGAGTTGTATTGTGAACAAAACATACACATCCAAAAGTTTTTGGTGGTACCTTGAATGCATTCTTGCCGGTGAGGATTTCAAGTGGGGTGTGAAACTCTACTGCTCTCAACGGCATTCTGTTGATCAAGTAAACGGCAGTTTTGGTCGCTTCTCCCCATAAATACCGAGGTACATTCATTGAGAATAGTAGACACCTAGTAACTTCAAGAATGTGTCTATTCTTTCTCTCTGCGACCCCATTTTGTTCGGGAGTATTCACACAAGTTGTTTGATGAACAATGCCTTCACTTCTTAGAAAATTTTGCATTGATTTGTTGGTGTACTCCGTGCCATTATCAGACCTAAGTATTTTCATCCTCTTTCCAAACTGGGTTTCGACCATCTTGTGAAAATTCTGAAAACAATCAGGAACTTCACTCTTACTGTGCATCAAAAACAACCAGGTTACCCTACTACAACAATCAATAAAAGTAACAAACCACCGAAAACCAGAAGATGAGGCAACACGAGAAGGTCCCCAAACATCAGAATGTATAACATCAAAACAATTTAAACTTCTATTGCCAAGTGATGGGTACATAGTTCTGGTATGCTTTGCAAACTCACAAGCATCACACACTAATCCACCCCTACTACATTTCTTAAATAAAACAGGAAATATCCTCTCAAGAGCACTAAAAGGCATATGTCCTAATCGACGATGCCACAAAATCATCTCCATTTCAGGATCTCCTACAAAATACGCCTTTACATCCAAAAACTCAGTTCCTTGCTTGAGTCTATATAAGTCTTCATTTCTCTTACCAATACCAATCACCTTTCCCGTCTTTAGCTCCTGTACAACAACATGAGAAGGAGACAAAGAGATAATGCAATTAAGATCATCGACCAATTGGCTAACGGACATGAGGTTGTTTGTGAAATTTGGTACATGAAGCACGGAAGAAAGCTGAATATTAGGGGTACATGTAACATTCCCGATTCCGGCTATCGAGCAAAAGGTACCATCGGCTGTTTGAACCTTTTCTTTGCCTGAGAGTGGTTTGTATGATTTAAACACGGTAGAATCTGGGGTCATATGTTGAGAAGCTCCTGAATCAACAATCCAGGTTTTATCTATATTACTTTTGGTAGCCAAACCTCGTAGGACATTCACGGATTTTATTACAGGAGAAGGTAAGGAGAGAGAAAAAGAATGATAACCCTCAGCTCCAGATGATGAGCCGGAGAGTCGCGCCTGCAACGCTGTCATCTGCGATGCCAACTGAGCTACCATATCCTCCATAGTGGGCTCAGATGCACTGGCTCCATCATCAGGTGCCTTATCGCTAGCATACGCTTGTTGAGTACGTCCCAGTCCACCATTGCGACCACCACCACGGCGACCACTGCCACGGCCAGTCCGGCCTCGGCCACCACTAGGCCTCCCATGAAGGTCCCAACATGTATCTCGTATGTGGCCCTTCTTATGACAGTAATCACACATGCGCTCAATAGGTGCTGGTTGTGCATTCTTGGCTGTTGCTACAGCTGCTACGGCTCCTTCTTTCACTATTGTTGGTGTCATCAATTTCTGTCTGCTTTCCTCATGTACCACAGCCATGAATGCTTCCATAGGAGTCACACTAGGCTCCTTTTGAGTGAGCTGTTGACGAATCTGATCAAATTCTGAGTTGAGTCCATCTAGAAACTTGTATGCCCGGATCTGATTCTCTCTTTTTGAGACAATTCCAGCGCACTCTGAGCATTTGGCTACACATGGCATCACAAAATCAATTTGTTGCCAAATCTTAGAGAGCTCATTGTAATAGTCTGTCGCACTTAAACCTCCTTGTCTCAGGTTCCAAGCTCTCGTCTGCAGCTCAAAGGCCTGTGCCTTATTTTTTTTTTGAGAATACATGAACGAAGCTGCATCCCAAATCTCTTTAGCTGATTCATATAAAATGAACTGTGGAAGTATGGCATCATCCATGGCATTGGTGAGTAATAAAGAGACCACATTGTCATCTAAATCCCATTTAGAGTCCTCGACAATACCTGACTTCTTAGACTCTTCAGTAACATACTTGTGCAAACCCCGAGCTTTCAAATTCATGAGAGATTGCTTCGCCCAAATCAGATAATTCGATGCACCAACTAATTTGATACGAGTTAGAGGTATTGCAGTGGGATAGTGAGGTGTTGCCATGCCTGTTACATCTCCAGTTTTTCCAGACTCAACACCTGTTCCTTCCATTCCGCCTAAAATACCACTTTGGTCCGTAAAATACTCTCTGCCTCGCTAACAAAGCTGCTGTCAATGGTCTTCGGTCTGAAGATTACACCCTCGCGAAACAATCGACAAGGGAGACCTTCACTGGCGCGGACTCCTCGCTCACTCGCGCGATACACGCGCTGGGCTTGGCGATACTCGCGCGATACACGCGCTGGCGATACTCGCGCGATACACGCGCGGACTCTTCGACGCGCGCTGGACAGGAGTCGCGATCGCGACTGGGGCGGAGTCGTTGCTCGACGAAGACCTCGGGCGGAGTCTGGTGATGCTGGCGACAATCAATCGGTATTATCTCCCCTTTCGACCTAGAGCGGACTGCACGCTCTGATACCAAGTTGAAAACGATTTTGGAAGAATGAGTGTGGTTTTTCTCCACAGTCATATTCATTAATTAGAAATATCACAATTACATAGATAACCCTAGATTATTTATAATTACATATAAATAATAAACTAACTTTACAACAATATCTCTTTCTTTTTTTGCTTTCACCTGTCATCGACGAAAGCTTACTGGTTTAGCGAGGCGAGCGAGATCCAACTGGAGAGAGGCACACCGACTTCAGCGTCTTGGCGAGGCGATCGAGTGAACAACTCTTCTCTCTCTATTTCAGAATGTTTTACATTATCTAATATTCATTTGCTTTATTGTCTTAATACTAAACTGAGGATTAATATGAAGATCCTGTCAAAATAACAATTATTATTTGTTCAGAGTTTATGGTTAAATAGAAGTTGCAATCAAATATAGTTGAGGCCTAGTTGTAAAAGATATTTCTCATAAGACAAACTGAATTATTGCCAAGAAATGACATAGATATTTTTATTTATTTACCGTGCCAAGATACTTGTGATCATTTTTAACACCACCAAGCACCAGAGAATTATAAAGAGGGTTGAACTTATTGTGCCGGTTATACATTATTCTGTTCAAATAGTTGTGCACCTCTTTTGGACCCTTTATATGCTTTCCTCTCTCTTTATATGAAAGTGTTCCTTCAACCTTGTCTTTTTTTTAACAAAAAAAAATTAGGGAGTAATTTCAAACTAAAGAAAATTGGAACAAACATAAGATATTTTGTTAGACTCACTGGCATTCGCCAATTTCTTCCCTTTCTCACTTCTATCTTGATTTAACATTACTGCAAATTCGGATGGAAAACTTGCAAACCAAGAGATGCATTTGATCCATGAGACAAAGAAATTGAAAAAAGAGAGGGAGAGAGATGTACTGTAGGGATGGTAGGCGGTAGGAACTCAATAGACAGGTTCGAAGCCATAAAGGGGAGGGTTGGATGTGTCACTGAGCGTGAATCCACGAAGGGGAGGGTTGGCGACAACCAAGCGGAAGGGGTAGAGGTCTCACTGAGGGCAGTGGCGCGACATGAGTGAGGGCAGTGGCGCGACGCGAGTGAGGGCAGACAGCAGAGGAAACGATGGGAGTAAGAGATTATGAAGTGATGAGAGGGACGATGCGAGTAAGGTCGCGACTCGGGAGCGTCCAGCGAAAAACTAACATTATCACTGGAGAGCGAGACAAAACTCCAATATCAAATCTGATACGTTAATATTTTGAACTTTGAATCTGAACGGTTTAAATTATATTTAAAAGGGTGTACTTGGAAATTCACATCTTAAAAAATCCAAAACATCTAGACAAAATAACTGGATTAATTCAGTATGCTTTTTAAGATAGTAAGATATATTGTTTTTGAAGATATTGCGATTCCAAATGAGGCGTTGGTTGATGAAATATGTGCAAATACATAATCATTAAGATGTATTTTAAAGGGATTCGAATAGAATTTTATGCATATTATATGTATTTAGTTCTTCTCGGTAAATTTATAAAAACGTAGAATACATAAACCGGCATATATTATATGAAAAACATATACAAAATAATTTAAATGTGTGTTTAAATAAATTATGGAAGTATTTTTTTTAGTAAAATGTTGTGTCGGACTACTCCAATCTAGCTCTGCTAGGTTGTTAAAAATACAAAAGACATAATATAAAACAAAGAACTATGAATTTTGATTATATTATGATCACAAATAAGGTGCAAAATGATAAAGAAACATACACGGATATGCTAGACGAGAACAATTTTAGAATCAGATATAGATATGGATTTTAAAATTCAAATATCCATTACAATGCTCATTATATATTTTTCAATTAAATTTTTTTATATAAATTATAATCTAATTAATTTTTTGTGTCTCTAGATATATTACGAATGGGTCTCATGGTATCAAAAATCTACACACCGTCATTTGAAAACATACAAAACAAAAGCACACTGAGATATTAGTCATAGTCAGTTGCTTATTTCCGAAGGCGTTGCAAATGATATTAAAATTAGGCCCTATGAATATGACATGATAGTCTCTAGGGAGGATATGGCTAAGGTCATTGCACATCAGTAGTATCCATTTACCATCGCCGGGAAGATGAATCTTTTGAGACAAATTATACTTGATTATAACCAAAAGCCAAGTTTGTTACTCGATCGAAATATAGCAAGAGCTAATGTGCAGAAATTGTTTGACAAAGAAAATGATAAATTATTGTTTTCTTAGAATCATTTTCGGATAGGATAAGTCTCATAACTGATTTGTGGACGTCAATTAAAATTGATGGTTATATTTATATTACAGGTCATTTTATTGATGAAAATTAGAAATTAGAAATTACAAAAGAGGATTCTCAGCTTCAGATTGTTGCCTCCACCACATAATGGCATTACCCTTGCTCGTGTAATATCAAATTTATTGTCAAAGTGAAAAATAGAGAATAAGCTATTTTCTATAACTTTGGACAATACTTTTAACAATGACTAATTAATGAACGTATACAGAACAAAACTCAACTTTTAAAAGGCATTACCTTTAGATGGTCAGTTCTTTCATGCTCGTTGTTGTGCCATATTATTAATTTGACTGTGTGTAGCGGGCTTAAGAAGATTGAGAGCCCTCTTAAGAAGATTCGTGAAACTGAAATACATCAATGGCTCTCAAATTAGAAAGCAGATGGATGATGTACAGTAATAACATATTGTCATATTTACAGAAATTAATATGGTCGTCTTTTATTGACATCATTTTAACTTGCATATCTCGTTGTTATTCAGGTTACTAAGCTTTGGTGGTTTGTGCTGGTGAAAGAGTGAAGCGTGTTTAGGTCTGCAGTTAAAACTGACATGCACTCATTTCTAACAGCTTTTTTTTTTTACCCTTAGAGTATCCGTATTTTGCTATCAAATTGATTGTCAAATTTTATTTCATAATTATCATTTACATTTCAAGCATATAGAGACTAAATAAAGTTAGATAACAATCTAAATTTGACAAGTCACGTCAATAGATAAACAGAAAATTAATTACAACAATGTCATTTTGACAATTTTATTCTATTTAGAAATATCATTCGTAAAAGAGATTGTCAATTTCATAACGTGTCATAAAATTTTACTTTTGACAATCGCCACCAACGTGGATGCTTTAAAATAATATATTTTATGGTTCTATGTGTAATAACATACCTGTTGTTGCTGTGTAATATGATCGCTATCTTATTTTGGAATAAAGAAGATTTATTTATACAGCATATGCTAGTTGGTGAAGTCTTGTCTCTGTATCTTTGTTCCAAACAAACTGACCACCCATAACATCTTATCCTAGTACATGTTTTTCAAACTTGGTACTGATATCATTGTCTGTATTGAACGACAATACTAACAGAAATGAACGGGGAACTTTTCAGTAATGAAGTACAAAAACTAAAATTTTCAGATGTAGATCTAGAGCCTAGTTGTGACTTTTTAGTAATGAAGCCCAAAAGCAGCCTCATATAAAATCTCAAAGATTGTAACTACTACAATTTTGAAAGCAAAGCCCAGTAATGATGTACTTTAGTCCAGCATTTTATATTGTATCTACCAAATATTTTGTGTCAGGTTATTAGCAATTTGTCCCTAGAATTGCCCTTCGTTTTTCAAATCAAGTGGCTCGTTATGAATAAGAGAACTAATTAAGTTGTAGGCTTTCCAATCAACCTAAACAAGAGCATCCCTTGATTGGGAGGCGGGGAGGTACAAAGGATTTGAACTAAAAAGTTGGTTCAAAGTTGTCTGGAGCCGTTAATTTTGCATCGAGATTCATATTTTTAATAAATTTTAAATTTTAAATTCATATTTTCAATAATTATTATGAATCTCAATACAAAATCAATCACTTCACAGAGATTTAAACTAAATTTTTGATTCAAAACCCTTTGTACCTCCCCACCTTCTTTGGTTGAAGGCATTATATAGCTCCTCACCGTCAGAAAGACAAACACTGCACTTTTGGAAAGATCACACATTCAGCTTGCCGGCTTCGCTAGGGTTTCAATCAATGCGATGACTTTGAGTGTGTCCTGACTCGTTTTCCAATTAACCAAACTCGTTAAGTGATATAGACAAATTCAATATTTATTCAGATTAGAGATAACCCTCGGCCTCGGGGCTTAACCCTTAAAAAATAGTTGCAAAATAATGTTTAAATGAGGGAGAGAAATTTTGGATCATTTTAAGAACTAAAATAAATGAAAGATTTAAAGAAGATTAATAATAAAAAACAGTGCTGATATGACTTCAATCATTTTGCCGACTTCCTTTGTTTTCAAGAGTCAATCATTTTCCCAAAGTTACAGATTCATTTTGCCGACTTCCTTTGTCTTCATTGTTTCATCCACCAAATGATGTTCCCCGTGAAAACTTGATGCGGTTATGAAGATTGTGAATAACTAGATCACTTATTTATCACTTGTCCAATATCCATAACCGATTTACAAGTGCTCACACAACAATACATATTTCACATGAATGAAGGGGACACCAAAATTTAATAGCAGCACTATGTAATAAAAGCTTTTCACAAAATTGCCCCAATGTGTTGATAGTTACACAATTCATAATATGAAGGAAACAGTGTAGAAGATTTTTTACAGACAAAGAACAAAACAGTTCCCATTTATTTGATCAAGTACCAGAACAGTTGGCAATGCTAGAAAGATAAAATGATTTTACAGAGATTGTTTTTTTTTTCAGATGAAGGCTATTTTATTTCTTTTATTAACTTTTCTCCAACTCACTCCTCTTGCGTTGTTTGTTTGCATTCTTCCTCTTCTTATTTTAGTAGATAGATAATCTGAAAACCGATAATATATGACTAGAAATCAAAGTGGTCTAAGATTTACCATATACAAAACAATGGCATAATTTGATAATGATTTGAATCAGAAACAGGAATGGCCTTATTGAGAAAACGGAGAGATGCAAGTTTCAATACAACAATCAGGTACTTGACACCCCACCCCATTTGACCAATGGCCAGTGTTAGTGTACTGGTATGGTTCGTATTGACGAAATTTGTAATCACTAATATTTGACCTCTCAATTGACCAGTCACAGTGTGCCTCCCAAAAAAAGAAAAATCAATCCGCATTTAATTTGGGAAAAGAAAAGGAAAATAAAAATATCACGTCTCATCCTGTCAATTCTGTTTGCCCATGCTACGTGGGCCCAAATATTTATTCATCCCCACATTACGTTTTGTTTAGTCCTATCAACAAAATCCAAGTGGGAGCATTTCGGCAGACAAGTTATGGGTTCTGGGCTGTGTAATTATTATTATCTCTAGTACCTTTGTACAGATTTTTTTATAGTAAATAAAATAATTAAATATATGAATTTGATAAGATAGTTATTTCGCCTCTAGATCTGAGTTTTAAATTCGGATTCAAATATTTTTTTCTTCTTCTGTTTGTTCATTTATTATTTTTAATAAGTTTTTTCTTTTTATGTTTGTTTATTTATTATGTTTAAATATTTATTTTTTTAATATTTTATTTAATAGGTTTTAATATTTTTTATTTTAGCTTATTTTAAAATATTTATTTAATTATTTTGTTATGTGTAATTATAAAATTAAATTCATTAAGAGATCAAAATTATTTTTTAATAAGTTTTGTTAGTTTGTTTATTATGTTTAAAATATTTATTTTTTGATTTAGTTTATTTTTAAATATTTATCTAATCATTTTGTTATGTGAAATAATAATAAAAGATATAATATTATAATAATTAAAATATAATTTTAAAAATATTAACACTGAGTTCGTTAATCCATATTATCACTACAATAAAAAAGACTTTAGACAACACCTAATCCAACGATCCAAAAATTAAAATTAAAAAACTGAAATCTCACGGATTATCAACCCTTTTAATCTGTTTTTTATATAAATAGAGAGGTGAGAGAGACAAAGAGAGAAATAAGAAAGAAAGAAGAGAGAGAAAAAATAAAAACCGAAATTCAACCATCTCAACTTTAAATAGCCATAACTTTTGATATGAAACTCCGATTGAGGATTAACAGCTTAGGCTGTTACTGTCATATTTAGCGCCAAAAAAACATTGTCTTCAAGCTAAAAAATGCATTTTAAGTTTTAAGTTTTATTTTTTCGTTTCTTTCTTTAGATTTTTTCATAGAAATTGTATAATTTTTCATATTATTACATGAGCAAGATGTATGTATGTATTATTGAGTAAATATTTTTTTATTTTTGGATGCATAATTATATTTTTTTATATTAGTTATTGAATGAGTGAATAAAATTGAATAATATACAATAACATTTGTTCTTATCAAATCAATTTATTCTTAAAGAGTCCTTTCGCAATTGTTTTTAACTAATAATCATTGCTAAAGAACCCATTAATAACGGTTATTAATTAAAAATCATTGCTATATTAAAAAAAAGCTAAGTTAAAAAATAAATATTTAAACATAATAAATAAACTAAATAAACTATTAAAAATAATAAACAAACAAACAAAAGAAAAAAAACCTAGACCCGAGTTTCAAACTCAGGCCAGAGTGCTGGACCCGAGTTTAAAACTCGGGTCTGGCTAAGGGGCGGAATACGAGGGCCATCTTACTAAATTTATATATTTAATTAATTTATTTACTATAAAAAAAATCTGACCTTGGGAGATATATATGGCATTGTTGGTAGAGATTTGCAAACGGTTCGGTCCGGTCCGGTCCAAATTCGGGCGATTCACGGTCCACATGGGCCGGTCCAAGGCGATCTGAATTTGAAAAAATCGAACTCGTCTCACCGTTGACCCCCGGGGGCTGGACCCCGACGGGACGGGACGGTCCACGGTCCGGTACATTTTTTAATGAAGTGGAAAAAATAATATTTTTTAACTAATTCGAATTATTATTTTTAATTGTATAAAAATCTAATAATACTAAAAAAATTAAAAAAATTCCAAAAAAAATAAAATTTTAGAAAATTGTAAAAATTAATAAAAGTTGAAAAATAAATTTATCAATTTTTAAATAATAATTTTCATCGAATTAATTATATATTTTTAATAGTTTAAAAATTAAATAATACTAAAAAAATTATAAAAATACCAAAAATTATAAAAAGTTATAAACTAAAATTTGGATAATATTTTGAGTTACCCTCCTTTTTTAACCAGGGCTTGGGACCGGCTATGTAAAAAGAACATAGGCGTAGTTATAACTTTTTTTTGTTAGTAATGTTCTTTAATTTTTTTTAAATAATAGAAATATTTAAAAATAGATAAAAAGATTAAAATGGTAAGAAATACCAAACTTCTAGAAGTCATTATGCATATACCATAAGTCGTTGTCTTGAAAGTCATATGGGTCGTCAGAATCATCTTCTAGAGGGATATCGGGGGTATTGGTACCGTTTTCTTGAGTTTCTATGGCGGATGTTGCTGCTTCAAATGCGGTATCATGTTGCATGAGAATTTTCAGCATCAATCCAATCTTTATTGCACACAAGTTGCCCAAAAAGTTTTGAACCCAATTTAGTACGCTCATCTGTTAGAATCTTATTTGCCGAACAAAAATATAATTTGGAAGGAACAGTTGACACATGCATTGCAAATACGTTATGCGTCATCATCACCAATGTTGATTAGGTAGTTGCATTCCTCTTCCAGTACTCCAGCATATCAATTTGATCATCTTCCATGCTTTCCAAACAATAACTCAGTAATTTATTATTATTTATTTGTTGATCTTCAAAACAATCATCATCTCGCAACTCATTTACCAATCCAGATAAACTATTACTTCTATACGATTAAAAATGAACATAATAAAAGTGAATAAATTATGTAATAGGAAGAATTATGATTAAAATTCATAACTAATGTTGCCACCAGTAGTAAATGGATTATTAGTATTTCGCCGGGAGTTATAAATGTTGAAAATCTCATCCAATAAGATATTTACGTGATTTTTTTCCTCATTAGTGTGTAGATGTAGATTTTATTTGTATCTTTGAAGAAGCCTTACGGTGTATTTTTTCTTGAATGATGGATAAAGACAATTTGCGATAATTGTCACGGCGGGTACTTCCTCCCGATATTTGAGAAAATTTTCTTTCATTGCTTCTACGATTGGAGAAAAAGAGGAGTCGAGACTTTTTATATTTTCCATCTCATATAAACCTTTTGAGAAAAAGAATTTAAAAAAAAGATGAGGTAGAAAAAGAATATAGAAAAAAAATGAGATAGAAAAAATAATATAGAAAAAGAAGAGATAGAAAAAATATGAAAATTAAAAAAATATGAAGTTTAAAATGAATCAAATTAAAAAAAAAGATAATTCACCTTAGATATGCGATAAATATGATAAAATAACTCATGTGTAGATGATGTATACGAGTACGATAGTTTGACAGTTGTCGTGAAGAAGACACCGAGGAAGGATTTTAACATCTCAAATTGGTCCCATTCTCCCTCGGAGATAAGCAAATGAATCCCCTCGGTTGAGTTATTCAAGGTTTCAGTTATAGCATGCTTGCAAGGAAAACAATGATGAAACATCATATAGGTCGAGTTCCAACTGATATCTACTTCCCATAGTACTCTTAACTTGCTTAAAACCAACCGGGCACATAAGACGTGAAATTCTTATTTTCTTATATTATTTAAAAAAATATGGTTAAGAATATTTTTAAATTTCACAATTAATGCATTAACACCTTATATTTTAATACCCGTCTTAATGGTAAGGTGAAGAATATGACAAGCATATTTTTGATGAAACATCTTGCCGTCTATGATAGGGTTT
This sequence comes from Schoenoplectus triqueter, assembly GCA_964058805.1. Taxonomy (NCBI): domain Eukaryota; kingdom Viridiplantae; phylum Streptophyta; class Magnoliopsida; order Poales; family Cyperaceae; genus Schoenoplectus; species Schoenoplectus triqueter. The sequence continues at coordinate 27,995 of CAXKVV010000551.1, forward strand.
AGTGATCGAGAAAAATAATCAATTGATTTTATATTATTAATAGCATGTCGTATTGAGGATGATGTGGTGTAGTAAATATAGGGGTTTATTGAGGTTGATAGTTAAGATCTTACGGTATATAAATTGATTGAGGGTGGAGTGGGAGGTTCGCATGTCGTGGATAATATGGAGCGTTAACTTGTGGTTGTTGATAATATTGTGAGGGGTTTGTATTATCAACTATATCTTCACAAAAAATATTCACACTCAACCAGTGCGTAAAATCATTCATAGGATTAGGAGTTTTGCCGTTTCTATAAAAAAAAGATACGAAAAATCATCTACTTACAGAATAAATCAACATTCTAAATAAAATTCTAACAAAAAAATTGAATCTCACATAATAAATAAATTTATAAAAAAATTCAACATTTTAATAAATCTATACTTAATTTTTTTAACATTCTAAAGAAAGTTCTAACAAAAAAAAGAATTCAACATAATAAATAACTTTACAAAAGATATCAACAATCTAAATAAATTTCTACTTAAAAAATAAATTTAACATTCTAAAATAAATTCTAACAAAAAATAAATTTAACATTAAATCTAATATTTCAAATCTAACAACATAAAACTAAAATATAATATTCTAAGAAAAAATAAATTTCTACAAATAAAAAAATTTAAATAAAAAATTAGATTTTACAAATAAACTAATTTCTACAAATTTCAAATAAAAAAATTACGAATAAAATCTAACCTTGAAGGGGAAATATTATCGTAACAATGGAATTGAGAAATGACGAATACCGAGTATTATACTTCTAGTCTTCTACCTTATTAGATAAATTAATAATTCTAAAATATTTTTTTTGTTTTTTGGAATAAGGAAATTAAATTTGAGAATTTTAGATTAAATGAAAATTTGAGAATGTGATAGTTTGAGAACAGAGGGAGAATGAGATTTTGATGTGTTTTGAGATGTAAATTGAGGTGGTATTTTTAGATATTTTTGGGAGGAAAAAATTCACATTTTTTTAATTTTTTTAGTTTTTTTTCAATTTTTTTTGCAAAGGTTAAAGAAAAGTGATTTTTTTTTGAATTTTTGGTAGTTGGGCTAGTATCTTTTATTTAAATAAAAGGATTGGATGGGATGGGGGAGGGGTCGGCTGGGATGGGGGTCCGGATCCGGTTCGGTCCACAATCCCGTGCGATCCACGATCCGGTCCATAAGTCCGCACGGTTCACAGTTACGGTTCATGAGTTCGCACGGTCCACAATCTCAATCCGGTTCACGATAGATTGGACGGTCTCATCCATTTCAATTCTCTAATTGTTGCCATCTTGACAAAAAGTAGTAAGTGAAGACGCGTGAAATCATTCACCAAATGAGGGTGGTGATAATTGTGTTGGTTTCATTTGATTTGATCTGGGTCACTTTTACTTATGTACATCTATTGCTACGTTGTTTGTCGACATCAATCTTGTCTATGTAAAAAATGAATCACATAAATATTTTAAAATTTGCGCATGACGCCATGACTGGTTAACAAAAATAAAATTAACCTTTCCCATTTCCATACAATATATCATATGTATATGTTCAATGATAAACTATCTCAGAGCGAGTTGTTTTGTTAGACAAATCAAGTAAAAAAAAAATTAATTAGAGCCACCAATCGTTTTAACTTAAGTTACCAAATTACAAGCGATTAGTAAATTGAGCCTCTTTTTCATCACAGGACCACGAGCTATAAATAAAAGAGTGATGTCCATTGTTATATCAGACATTTGTCATGATGAAATTCTGATATATATATATAATTGTATTTGTTAATTAAGAATGCATAAATATTAACTAATTAAGGTTACATTTTCTATACAGGAAATATTAGTTTCGCTTAGTTAACACATATATATTCTAAATTAATAAATAAATAATTACAGTTATCCATTGAAACTTATCAGGATAGATACTTTTTTTTATCGAAAAGATGAATGTCAATGCCTCCAAATTTCATTAATCTGTAATTTTACATTAGTCACGAGTACGTAAACTTTGTATTTCAGATTTAAGGGATAAAAAAAGTAAAAGGACTGAGCCAATCTCAATTCAAATTCAAACCCGGCTCATTTAATTATCGAGTTAGATTAGATCAAGCTATCGAGTCCAAATCAAATTCAAGCCGAGTCACGAGCCCAATTTTTTTTTTTTATGCAACTCTACCATCAAGGATCTTGATACATATTTAGGGACCGGATGCAAACATATATAGTGATTGTCAACCGAACCACATGGGCGGCATGGGGAGAAGTACATCATAACTCGGACTTGTCTTGCCATCAGCTCACGCCTCACGGGCATTTCTCATTTCTCACAATTTCTCTCTCTTTGTTGCTCTACTCCCACGTGGGCATGATCCCCTGTTTTCCTGTATTTTCTGTACCGTTTCTGTCGCCGTTTGAACCTGTTTGGTGGAATATTTTCGTGTTCTCCTCGTATTATGTCGTAACACGACACGAGTGGGTAAAATTTTATTGGAAACATAAACAAATAATATAACGACATCAAAGTAAAAAAAATACAATTATGTTTTTTAGTTATCAGCATAATTTAATACATATCGTACTTGTGTAATCAGATATCTATATTGATTTCAAGAGTTCAATACAATTACATTAATTTTTTTTTATTACATTCACTATGGGTCCCATTGGCAAATGAAGGAATAGGTTTGGAAGAGTGATAATTTTGGAAGAGTGGTAGAATAGTATTTTTTTTGGAAAAGTAGTATAAGAGTGATATTCTTGACTATTCGGAAGAGCGAAAATATCGTTTGGCAGTTGTTACTCAGAATAGTTAAAATATGAATAAATATGATACTAATAATGATGAGGATAATAATAATAATAATAAAATAATAATCATAATAGTAAGATAATAATAATAATAAAGTAATAAAAAATAATCCTACTAAATAATAATGTTATAATGGTAATATAATAAAAATATAAATATAATCATAATATAGTAATATAATAATAAAAATTATAATTACAAACATAATTATAATAATATAATAATAATAAATAATCATAATTTTAATAATAAAATCATAATATAATAATCATAATCATAATCATGATAATAATTATAATCATAATCATAATAATATAACAATAATTATAATCATAATAATATAATAACAAAAATATAATCATAATCATAAAAATAATTATAAATAATTATAATTATAATAATATAATAATAAATTAATCATAAATATAATCAACATATAATAATATAAAAAAATATAAACGTAATCATAATATAGTAATATAATAATAAAAATTATAATTACAATTATAATTATAATAATATAATAATAATAAGTAATCATAATTTTTATAATATAATCATAATCATAATGATCATAATATAATAATAAATAATCTTGATCATTATAATAAAATAATTATATTTATATTCATAATATAATAATATAATATTAAAATTATATTTATAATAATAATAAATAATATAATAATACTAATGGTAACGATAATATAATAACAATAATGATAATAATAATTTAATAATAATAATATAATGATAATAATAATAAATAATAGTCATAATATAATAATAAATTATAATTATAATTATAATTATAATTATAATATAATAATATAATAATACTAAATCTTAATCATAATCATAATATAATAATATA
>CAXKVV010000552.1:0-34435 GCA_964058805.1 Schoenoplectus triqueter
CTTGGCTGAGCTGACCGAACCGGTACAGAGTGTCCAAGAGCAGGTGCCCCATCCATCTCAAGGATGTGCTCTAAATTAGCAGAGGATCCTGTCCAATACTTAAACAGATGAAAAATATAGAAATATATACCAGAAGCACGGGGTGGGAGGATGAATTAAAGACCCGCTTATTACGTTCCAGCCATAATGTCCACACAATGGAAGCCAACAACACTCCCCAATATTGAAAATTATGCAATGATAAGCATGAATTCCAGGATTCTAAAATAGAAGAAGTATTAAGTGATCTCCTTTGAACATGATTAGTAAGAATCTTATGTCAAAAATCAAATATAAAAGGGCAATGAAAAAACAGATGGGCAACCATTTCCCTGACTGAACAGAAAACACAAGAACCATCCCCAGTCCACCCTCTTTTACCTAAATTATCTTTGATGAGGATGTTATTATGTAAATTCATCTAAAAAAATAATTTATTTTTCAATGAGATTTTGAGTACCCAAACTGATTTAATAATGCTTATTTTACCTCCCAAAAAAAACATAAAAAGTTATATAAAAATTTAATTGTATAACAACCAGTTGGTTCCCACAACCACAAGGCTGAATCAGGAACATCAGTGAACTGCAATGAATTAAAAATAGACATAATAATAGACTTTTCTTGATGCATGGAAATACTAGCCCCATGAGTGAGGTTGAGTTTAATATGCCCTTCATTTCAAGTTTCTCGCAAGTAAGAAATGACAGTTTTTAGTCTTTGCATACACAAGAGGAAATTGAATATATAACGGGTAGTCATTATATCAATTATCTAACCAAAAATTAATAGAGTGTTCATTCCTAACCATTCTCTTAGCACCTAATAAGAAAAAATGAGAAACTGAAGAGACCCTTCCAGAAGGTTGAAGAAGAAGGAGATGAATGAAAACGGTATTTAAATCTAATAATAGACTGTCATAGGCCTTCTTCATTTAAATATTTATATTTCCAATATCATTTACACAAGAAGCAGTATTCATGAATTCTAAATTTAATACCCCCAACCTCCAAATTCCTTGGGACGACACACAATGGGCTAATTAACTAAATTGTATTTTCGTTTAAGCGCATCAAAACCATCCCATAAAAATCTTTTTCGAATCTGATCAATTTTGATAATCACCCATTTAGGAACCTTAAAAAGAATAAGATAATAAAGAGGAATAATAGAAATAACGGATTTAAGAAGAATTAAATGCCCCCCCAAAGAGAGAAGTTTACCCTTTTAAGTTGGCAACCCATTTTGAATTTTATCAATTAACTTGTGTCAATCTTTGCGAGAGGGTTATTTCCAATGCAAGGTTCAACCTAAATATTTCAAAGGAAGGGTATCTAATTTATAATTAAATTACATAGCAAAGTTACTAAAGTTAATTTTTAAACCAGACAACCCTTGAAAAGCTCACAACGCCCATTTAACCCGTTCAACCATCATATAGTCGGCTTTAACAAATAAAATGGTATCATCAATGTATTGTAAGTTTAAAACCTTGTGAATATTAATAATATGAGGGATAAGATCTTCAAAATGACCTAAGTTGATGCCTCTAGATAATATCTTATGAAGTCCAACAACAAGTAAAAATAAATACGGGGATAAGGGATCACTTTGACGGGCCCCTTTACGAAACTCAAAGTAAGTATCAAAAATACCATTAACTAAAGCCGCACTATAGCCACCCTATAAAATAACTTCCATCCATTTGACCCATTTAGGATCAAAACTCATTGTCGAAAAGTATTTAAAAAATAATTTCAATCAACATTATCGAACACATTCTCAAAATCTAGTTGGAAATAAACGTAGATGAAATGAGAGACATCGCACACGAAGTCCCCATCTTACAAAACACTTATTTGAAGTTTGCTTCCACTTTCTATAAATAAATAAATAAATAATAAAATATGTGCTTTAACTTAATTACTTCGCGTCGCAAAAAGGCTCCACAGCCTTCGTAAAAATAAAGGCACGATGTATTGGAATGTGACATGATACTTGAAAGTTGATATATAATAGCAGACATGACACTAAGAGCATCCGCATTCCATTGTCAAATTGACTGTCAAATCTCATTTGACAATTGTCATTTAAATTTCAGGGATGCAGAGATTAGACAAAATTAGATAATTATCTAAATTTGACAGTCCATTTGACAAGCCATGTCAGCGTAGGAGCAGAAAATTAATTACAAAAGTGTCATTTTGACAATTTCATTCTATTCAGGGATGCCACTCTTAAAATGAATTTGTCAATTTGATGATGTGACATAAAAAATTAATTTTGACAATCGGCACCAAAGCGGATGTCTTACAGTAACTCATACCAGTCTCTAGAGTGTAGAACCATTATTTAGAATATAGTTGTGTGACTGTATATATGGTCCGCTTATGCGTTAAGATGTTGCATGCATAAAAATATGCATCCGTATATTCAATAGTACATGATATATATTTTTTTAATTTTATCTTATTAAAAAATTAATTATATAATATATTTCATGTAAAAAATTAAAAATTTTATTAAAATTTTATTATATCTTCTTATTTTATATTAAAATTATTTACAAATAAATTATTGATTGAAATATTTTAACTTTTTTAAAATACATGTCTACATATAAAATCATATATGTATTTTTATGTCGTATTGTATTTTTATGTCGTATATGTGATATGCAATGGTCAACTATATTTTTTTGTTGAACTGTAGAATGCTCTTGCTTGGTTCAAATTTCGGTGTTAAATTTTTTTTTGTTGATAACTTCTATCATTACAAAATTATAGCAGGACTCATTACATAAAGAATGACATAAGGCTCACTCAAATGATTAACATATTTACAATCCTAGTATACATTTGAGTTTGATATTTCAACAGAAAAAATGATTTTCATATTTGCAAAACTTTACAGAAAGAATGAAATAGAAGAAACACATTCGTTTATTATTATTGTTCCTGATTTTTTTATTCATTGCTCATAATTAAGGACTTGTTATATAGGAAAATTCATAATTGTCATTGACAAAAAATTTAAAATCATTATTTCATTTTCACAAATAGATTTTACTAGAGGATTTTTTAAATTAACTATACAAAATTCCTTTTAAATAACATTATTATAATATTATTATGTATGGATTCTAACGCAAAATGTTTTACAAAAAACATTGAAAATATAAATTATTATAATGTTTTAAATTAATTTTATATATAATTCCTTTTTAAATAATATAACTGTTCAAATAACGTCACTTTATATATAATGAAAACTAAAATAAAGAAAAGACTCAGAAATCCCAAACATGTCCAAGTCAAAGTAACTTCTTTCTTTAATTAAACGGTGAACCACTTGATGAAAAAAATGGCCACGTGTTGAAATCTGGGATAGCCAAAAATCTCCAATGAATCCCTTACATGGAGAGGAGCTGGACCCATCCGACAGGCCTTTACCGGGTCCAATTCACCTACCATGCGATGACTGGACCCTACCCGCCTCACTCTCGATTAAATAATTTAATTAATTTATTTATATAGATTCTTCTGTTATTTTATTTTATTTTTTTTATGTTGAATGGGGAGGGGAAGTGCCTTTCTAGGCTTTCTTCGATAAAATATGTATCACCAAATTTTACCAATATCGCCGTCTTATATTATTTTCAAGGTCTGCCGACAATTTACTGATCAATCACAATTGTTCAATTTGTCAAATTTTTAGACGAGAAGCTAGGAAAATACAACTAGGATGACAAAAATTACTCATCATCAACGTAAGAATAAGATAGAATGTATTCTCCGTTGGTTTATCCATGACCAAGTCAAGTAACTATAAATCTCATAGATCTGCATCCAAAAAATATTTTGTACAAGTAGAGTGGAAATTGGGTGGGTCGGGTGTGGGTTCCGATCAGACGAGTTTGATGAGGTTAGTTTGATTTTTTTTGGAGAAAATATGATTGATCGGGGTTGAATTAATTTATATATTATTTTTTTTAAATATTAAATTAATTTTAATTAAATTATAAATTATTTGATTTCGATAAGATTGAATCAGATCAGTTTATATTTTTTTAAACAAATTTAGGTCCGAATAGATTGGATGGATTTCTCCAATCGGACAACTTTACCACCAAAACAACCATATAAAGATTGCAGGGATAGGACTTTTCTGAGAATAGAATAATTTTTGGGCTGATTAAAATATAAATTTAATCTCGTAACGTCGGCATATAATTTCTAGGATTAGTGACGCTGCTACCTTGAGGTTAGTTTATGGGCCTCCAATTAAAATGAGACACCATATCCTCAGCGACAATTACACATTGTAAATTCATAGGAAGAATCAGAACAAATGTTTAGCGTCGTCAAATTACGAAAGTCAGAGGCAAAATCTGTCTGTGTCGGTTCTCTTGGATTTGAAACAACACATTACTGTACTTATTGTTCTGGTTTTTGTATTATGATTTAGAAATCAATTATATAATGATTAGTTTTGAAATTTAATGTCAAATAAAACATTATGGACCCATTATGGAAATATAAATTAATTATTTTCTTTTGATAAGTAAAGTCAAATAAAAAATGAATAAATGTTAAGTCATTATTTTAATATATATTTGTATTTGATAGTAGTGAAGTAAATATATGAAATATTATATATTAAAGGATAGAAAATTTTAGTGATTTAACTTTGCTCCATCTCTATTAATGTTTTCATTCACTTCATCTTAAATAATTTTCATTTGGTACATTAAAGTGAGTAAAGCTTTAATCCGCTCGCCAAATATGGAGGGAGTTATATGTCAAATTGTTGTTTGAGAATAATGTATCTATGATTCTAAAATTTAGATCTTTCAAAAAGTGGAAATAAAGCTAAAACATGAACTAAATTGAGTTTTTTCTGTTTTATATTCAACAATTCTCGAGATCGTCGGATTTAACTAACTCAAAGTAATTTGCTTGTAGTAACTCAAAATTAAAAATGGATATTATTAAATCTATGAAGGTTGAATGGGAGGTTAAACAATTGACAACACGTAATCAACTCGGCCTCTTTTATTTATCCATCTAGTAGCAAAAAATAAAACACATTTGTACTGAATTACCAATCACTCCACCGTTTCATTTATTTATTTTTATTCATATGAAGTTTTAAAAATGCAGGAAAGGAGACATTTGCGGCTTGAATAATATATAAAATCCTTCATAAAAAATTGGAGTGGATAAGTCAGATTGACCAACGTAGCACACCTTTTCAATTTGAATAATATCATGCTTTATAATTATGTTGTCCCTACAATGGGTGTTGGAATATATGCTATCAAGTACTCATGTGACCCCAAATTCAGGACAGAATATGCAATCCGTAATTCCGTTATTCCACTTAATTTTATGTTCTATTCCAAGTCAAGTAGTTATACCATCCTCAACTTCCCCTTATGACCTTAAATTTATACCATTGAAGTCTCGTCCGCTACCATAATAATCCAAAAGAAAGTTACCAAATTAATAAACAAAATAATAACGTTCCTTATGGTTTTATGGGACACGGGACCGCTCAGATTTTTACAAGTACGCATATATTCCTGAGGGGTTTTTATCTTTCTGTTTTCTAGCTTGTAATCAGTTAATTTGAATTTTAAAAAAGAAATAGAAAATAAGTTATTGAACCCTCGAATATTAGTTTATTACAAGAATTCTATAATGACCAAGTACTGCACAAATCATTATTTGCCGGATATATCATATCACTAATATTTTTTAAAGAGTCAGGCTTATGCATAAAACGTATCGCTCCTCATATTATAAATTATTTTTTTCAATTTAAAATTTAAATGAATGATTCGAACCATTCAAAATGATTTTCACATCAAAAATCTTGTTGAGATCAAATTTTATATTTTATTTTTCTAGATAGTTGAAAAATACTTGATTTAATTGTTATGAATAATTCAAAAGAAGTTATATTTTTAATATAAAAAAGTTTAAAAAATATAAAATTTAATCTTCAATTAGTATTCATATAAAAATTATTTTGAACGATTTAAATAGTTCATTTGATTTTAAAAATAATTTATAGCACAAAGAAAAATTATTATATGACCAACTTTTTTAATATCATTTTTATTCGAATCTGACTAGTTGGTCAAGAAATGACGGACTTTAGCCTTATCGGACAAAAATGACACTTTAGACGTTTAAATTTTAAAAATATATTAAATAATATTTAGTGTACATGGGCTCTCCAATAATATTGTGAATTTTTTAATGATCAAAATACACTTGCTTAAAAACAGATGGTACAATTTTAAATTTAAATAAAATCGACAAAATAAAATTTATCAGTGCATCTCTCTTTCTTTTCCTCTATTTCTTTTATTATTTTTTATCACATTAATAAAAAAAGTCTAAAAAGGAAAGTTGTCCATCAAATAAATTAGCCATCAAAAAATTTTGATGCAAAAAAATTTAACTAAACAATTTTACTTAGAAAAAAATATTATATTTTATTAAATATTAAATTAATTTTATTTAAATTATTAAGAGTCTTTGTAATTAATTTTGACGTAAACTTTCTCTAAATAAAATAAATTATTTAGTTGTAATTTTTTTAGTGCTACATACAATTATTTTTAAAAATAGAAGAGTTTACAAAAAGACGGATTTTCTTCTAGTCTAGTATAATAAATATCCGTTAAGTAACACAAAGTGCGATAATTCATTCGTTTCTGTATTATATATATGTGCCTGGTTCAATCCCCGCCAACTATACTCTTGTATGATTTTCCTTTTACTATAGTTGCATCTCATACAAAATACTTTTGAATTACAAAAAAAACTTCGGACCCTTATGGTCATTTCTGAACAAATTTTAACGGTCCTATATTGGATAGGTAGGGCCTAAACCAAGCCGAGTCAAACTGAGCTGAACTGAATGAAATTTGTGTTAGCTTATTGAGCCTAATCAAGTTAGCTCGTTAACTATTTACCAGTCAAATAATTTGGTTTAAGATTAGATTGTTAAGTTAACGAGCTAGCCGAACTAATTCATTAAAGTTTATTTAATAGTTAATAATATTTTTATGATATATTATATTAAAATTTATATAAAAATAATAAAATAACTAATAATAATATATTTCACACAAATTTGATATAATAATTTAGTACATATCGTTCTATAAAGTATTTATTATACTAAAAATTCAGAATAAAATAATATAAATAACTAATATTGCTAGTTTATCGAGTCAAATGAATCTGAACTAGTTCAAATTCAAATTCAATTTATTAACATAATGAGCTAAATGAACAAGCCAATAACAATTCGATCCAAATGAGTCTCCAGTCACGAGTTCTTTTTTGTCAGCACTATGTATCGGATTGGGTTAGGTAGGGTAATTAATATTGATTCGCATAGAGACATCTACAATACGCCCATAATTCATCAAACGAATTACTATTCGCCAAAATATCCCTTAGGATTATGTAATTTAAGCTTCACCTAAATTTGATGAATAAATTACTTAAATCATCATCATTAAATATTATTATTATTGTTATGATATTGATTTATATAAATTTTAATTTATGTTTTTCTATAAATATTTTTTCTATTATGTTTATTTTTTTACATTTTATTATATTATGTATATGTAGTGTTTAAAGTAATATATATTTATTTGTTTGTTATATTTTTGTTAAAATTATTAAATTACAAATTATCCGTTAATCATCCACTAACTTTAGCGGATAAGTGTAGGATAAATATTAACGGTTAAATGTAAGGTATGATTAAGACTAATATTAAATAGGTATGAATATGAAAATAATGTCACCCTATTTTAACTGACCGTTCGAGATTTGAAGTGAATATATTCTGATTAAATTGGTGATAGATGGCTCTTGATGACGATAACGCAAAAAAAAAAAAAAAAAAAATCTGATACATTCTATTCAAATTGACTAGATTTTCATATCGAAAAAACAGGGTTAATTGTATGATCCATATCAAACTTGACAGAAGAAAATAATGCAACACAAGTGAGTACCTGGATCTTAATTGAAAACAAAAATATTTTGAATAAATTTTACATTATTTGCGACTATCATTTATCCCGGCCGGTCGACTCTTCAATTCATATATTTGTAATAGAATGCGTGATCTAAGCTTAAGCATGTGCTTCAATTTTAGCAATATGTAATGATCTAAGACGAAAATCGTCGTGCTTTTGTACATCAATTCATATATTTCTAATGGAAAGCTTGGACGTTTGTGCTTCCATGTTAAAACTAAGTTGAGCAAATAGTGTAGAACTAAATGGCGAAGTAATAAACTTAATAATTAAAAAATAGAATTAATATGACCAGGGAAAAAAACTTCAGGTTTTTGGAAACTTACTTGCCGGGATCATTTTTTAAGGACTTAATAAGAGAAAAAAAAATAGAAGTAAATGACCAATTAACAAAAGGAAAACACACACACAGTATTCATCACTGTCCATTTATTACATATGGCAACATAATTAAAAAGTTGTACCCAATTGAATAAAAAAATTCTAAAATTATTTTGAAGGCCTCCAACCAGAACTTATCCAAAAGCTGTAATGCCCACTTGATATAATCAGGAAACGGAACAGTTCTAGATAATTCTTTTTCAAAAGTTATAAATTAAATAAAAATGGTACAGAGGACATGTTGCATTTACAATTATAATGAGAGAAATGTCAAAAAGAGAAGGAAATTAGGAGGAAGCTCCTTGTTTCCTTTTTAGTCTGAACTAAGTTCAGCACGGCAGATTAATTAATAAACAGCAATTTCATAGTTTTGGACTAATGTGCCATCAACTAATGATTAACAAATTAATAAGTTGCTTTCCATTAGGTGGTCGTATGCTGCATCATCAGTGATGTCAAATAGTGTATCAATCATATACTTACTGATATGTCTTAATAATTAGCAAAGTATATAATAGAGATTAGGAAATATGATCACACAGAGAAACTACAGAAATGTATTACTTGAATAAACTATTGGCTATTGAGGATCTAGCATACAAGTAGGAATTTTTTTTTTATCTTCCAAACGTCACTTCGAGAAAAAAGATGAACGAAGATTATTTTGTTAAAAATATTTAAATCAAATAATTATGATAATGACAACCATAATCAGGGTGATATAACAACAATTAAAACAATTAATTTTTCTTAAGTCATACGGTTAGATATGGACAGGCGCGAATCTAGGAGAACCTGAGAGAATTCATTTTTTTATAAAAAGATGCGTGCCTGCCGCGCGAATATATATTTTATTATATGGAAATACTTTCCTAAAAATTAGAATTAATAATTTGTTTTAATTTATATTGAGATTGAAGAGATCATTAATCTGAATATATTATACAAAGGAAAGTTGAATTGATTGGTAAAATAAAATAAGAAGATACAATCCTCAAGCATAATATAGATGGAAAAAAATGGCACTAAGATCTTTGTTAACCTAACATTTACATAAAAATCATATACATGTTTTCTGCTTTAGAAAATTGATCATTAATTTTTTTTCTATAGTTTCCTCCTTAGTAATGATTGAATTTCTATTTTATTTGATAAATAATATGAAACTTTAGTGGACTCAATATATGCCCACTTATAAATGTATCGTTGTGTTATTAAGTTTTTTTTTCTAGAAGAGGTAAAATAGAATAAAAAATCTCTAGATGGACCATAGCAATGACATATTTTAGTTCTGTCATTTGTAGTCATGAGATCTAAAATTTCAATAGATTCGAAATGAAAAATATATTTTCATGAATTAGGATTCTGAAATGCTCAAATTGACTAAAATAAAATTAAAACTTTTAGTCAACGAATTTATTAAGAAAGAATAGTGCAGGCGAATTCAATCGTTATTATTGTGTTTGCAAATTGATAATTTTTTAATGGGATTTTTACTATATTTGATTAAGAATTGTATATTGATGGATTCTGAGTGGAGATCAAAATGAAAAAAAAAAGTTTCTTTTATGTTGAAAGAGTTGTCAATGCTTCTTTTTCCGAGGAGAAAAGAAATGAAAAAAAGAAAATTTTGAAATTCAGAATCGTCATCAGATCCGAAAACTCATTATCATCTGTTATTTATGTTATTTATGTTATTATCTATGTATCAAAATAAATAAAATTTATAATTTTTTACCATACATCTTTTATTTATGTAATTTATGTTACTTATGTTATTATCTATGTTAAAAATCAATTGAGAAGTATTATTATCGGTAAATGTTTTAAAAAATATAAATTGGAGAGCGCATAACAATTCTATTTCTTTATTTCGATTAGCTCTGACGTCAGCTGTAATTCGATGTCGATAAATTGTTACCATATCAAATGTTAGTAAAATAATTGTAATTTTGTGACTTTTGTCAAAAGTGTTGGCGCATCTTCAAATCGTACCACAAAAATAATCAGAATTTTTGAATATTTCAATCAGTCTAAAGTTTCCATGAGAAGTTGCCCACCAACCGCCAATTCTCCATCACCACCCCATTGGAAACCACTTTCAGAGAAGTACAACCATAAAGTGAGACCAAATGACCAATGTACCCCTCCACTGATTCCTATTTAGTTGCACCTCAGTCCCTGTTCAACAAATATCATAGAACAGAGCATCTCTGCTTTGTTCTGCGCCTTCCCCTGTTTACACAGAACAACATACTCTGTTTCATTTCTAAGAGAGAGAAAAATGGAAGAGTACCAAGAAGAAGAGATTGTAAAACCATTGATGTTACCAAGAGAGATAGTTGTGCATAGGCAAAAACCGAAGGCCTCCCGCTTCAAGAGGGTTTGCGTGTTTTGCGGGAGCAGCCCCGGTAAAAAAGCAAGCTATCAGCTGGCAGCAATCCAACTTGGCGATGAATTGGTAACAAATTGATTTTTTACTTTTCAGATTTCATGATCTTTCACTTGAGGTTTTTGATTGGATTAATTTTTAGTTTAGCAATGGGATAATTGCTTGATTGTAGCTTGGTTGCGCCATCATTTAGTTCCTTCTCCAAAAAGAAAGAAGTTCAAAATTGTCTATGTTCAATTGTTCATTAATGATGACCTAATGAAAGTTGCGTTCAGAGAAAAAGAAAAAACTATAAGATGAAAATGTACCAATTAGAAAAAGAGAAGATAAAACCACAAGTTAAATAATGACTTTTTGTACTATTTTCAAAGGTTGAGAGGAAGATAGACTTGGTGTATGGTGGCGGCAGCATTGGTCTCATGGGGTTGGTTTCCACAGCCGTTTATAGTGGTGGTCGCCATGTTTTGGGGTCTCTCTCTCTCTCTCTCTCTAGATATTTACTGATGATGTACCCTGTGTAACATATTACAAGCAGGGTTTGTCTTCCTATATTTAATTGATAGAATACAAAGTTCATTGCCTAATTTTCCTTCTTGTTTTGCAGGATTATCCCAAAGAAGCTCTTGCCAAGAGAGGTAAGGAGATTATGTCATTTGTACAACTATATCTAACAGTATAAACTCAAAACATTGAAACTTAACCAAGTGTTTTTACAAATGGGTAGATTGTAGGAGAGACAGTTGGAGAGTTGAGAGCAGTCTCCAGTATGCACCAAAGGAAAGCAGAGATGGCTCGATTGTCGGATGCTTTCATAGCACTTCCTGGTAAATTAACTGTCAAAAATTTCAGAACAAAACACTTTCATAAGAACTTTCATTCTTTTCTATTATTGGAGAAATGAAAGAATTAAAAAAAAACAGATAATTGAGCATTGAGACAGAATGAGAAAAAAGTAAGTATAGATGAAACTGTTTTTTTTTTAATTTTGGTTTGGTTTATACAGTTGATTAGTCGGTGCACAAGCACAACTGATTAAACTGTTCAAGATACCTATTTTGTACCAGAAACCAAAAAGGTGGGTACGGAAGTCAATAGTCCTGTCGTGTGCTTTAGTAGGTCCGTTATAGTTAACATCCATACAGCGTTAGCTCTTTAAGATTCTTCCATTCAAGTCAACAGGGACCACATGGCTTCTTAATTTTAGTTTACGGGATTGTGAAAAAGGTGAGCTAGAAGGAGAGATCACTTGATAATGAATTTTTGAATAATAAATTTTCGAAATTAAAGGCTTATATGTATATTCTTTACTTATTGATTTTAAATGTTGGACGCATTTCAATTTTTAATACAATTTAATTAGATTAAATCTAGGTGAGTTTAAGTTCATGAGTATCTTAATGAATTTAACTAAGACCTTCATGAGTTTATCTAAAATATATAATTAATCATCTTTAAATTTTAATTTGTATTGATCATTAAATTCTTAATGTCAAAATATTATAAGATACAAAAATTTTCTATTTTGTGAGCTTCATAAGAATTTATTTTGTTTTTTTTACGGTGACTCTAGCATAAAAAATAATGAAAGATTGCATATAAAAATATATTACTTTGAAAAATTCAACACAAATATTAAAAATTAAAATTTTTTTTATATCACACAAAATTTTGATATAAAGAACATATTGAACAACGTGAATCAAGATTGAGCAAGAATGAGAAATTATTAAGTATATTTTTTCAGACAACCTCACGATAACTTTACTATTTAATTATCGTTGGATTAAGCATTAATGATAGTTATATTGCAATTGTTCCGAATTATATAAAATACTTTTAAGAGTCTTTGATAAACTATCAAATGAAATTCAAATTATCCGTGCCTTTTGTCGTGCCAATGTTCAATTGTTCATATTGTGAGGTGTTATGCCAACACAAAATTTCAAAGAAACTAGACTACAGCTAGAATTGTCGACAAATTTTGGAAATACAAATGTTATGTGCTTTAATTGTTCGGTTTATTAAATTTT
The DNA here is from genome assembly GCA_964058805.1 of Schoenoplectus triqueter. Classification (NCBI taxonomy): domain Eukaryota; kingdom Viridiplantae; phylum Streptophyta; class Magnoliopsida; order Poales; family Cyperaceae; genus Schoenoplectus; species Schoenoplectus triqueter. Next base: position 12,917 of record CAXKVV010000552.1, read on the forward strand.
CAATAGTGAAAACCAAGTATACAGTATTGAAATCGTTTAACCATCAAATCAAATTATTTCACCAACTTGAATTTAATTCGATTAATGTCACATTTGATAATCTCTTCGAATGGTCCTAATTAGTCCTAACAGTAAGTATGTGGGATAACATGCTAAGCGCAATAATAGCAATGGAAATGTTGTATAGCGTTTTTTAAATGTTCATTGGCGATGCCATGTGATTCCTGACTCAACAGGAGCACAATAAGTATATTTTGGGTTTTAACATTTAAAGCGTTGCCTTTTGGGTAGGTGGCTATGGGACATTGGAAGAGCTGCTTGAGGTTATTACTTGGGCTCAACTTGGCATTCATGACAAGCCAGTAAATTTTTTGTACTCACTAACTCGTAGTTCTTGTTTAAAATTATCATTCTCTTAATGTTTAAAATTAATATTTGGAATGGACATACGTAGGTGGACATTATGTAGCTTTGACATTCTCTTAATGTTTAAAAAAAAGATTATATGACAACTTTGACATTTTTTTAAAGAATTCAGATAAATTAGATATACATAGATAGCTTAACAAACAAATTTATATTTAAGTTTTATTTGTTATTGCAATTAAAACAATTGGTTTTGAGTTGTTTATGTTTCACTTAATAAATTGTGAAACATGCATCAAATTTCATCATATTTTGAAAATAAATATTTGTGGATAGTATGGATTTATTTTTCTGTTAATGGAGAAACTTTACACTTCATTTTATTTTCTTAGAGGCCAACAAAATTTTCCAAATAAATTATAATTAAGCGATCCTCTCTCTTGATGTAATTTGTCTTTTCTCTCAAATGTAAATTAAGATTTTTTATTTTCATATATTTTCAATCTCTGTTTTACGTTCCATGAATTCAGACTTGTTTTCTTATTGAATTAATTGGGACTCACATAGACTATACTATTTTGTATAGGTTGGTTTACTAAATGTTGATGGATATTACAACTCTTTGTTATGCTTCATTGACAAAGCGGTTGATGAAGGTTTCATCAAGCCAGCTGCTCGGCAAATAATAGTTTCTGCTCAAACTGCATACGAGTTGCTGTCTAAATTAGAGGTACCATACATTGCAAGTTTCTTAATTGGTTACTAGTATTTTGTTTGTGCGTTGCTACGGTGATGTCTTTTAAAAATATAAAAAAATATATTTTAATGTGAAAAAAAAGAAAATAAAAAATAAAGATAATTTATTAATTAATATAAATTTCAATTATGAATACATAATTAATATAAAATAAATATAGAATTAAAAGAAAAATTGATATTTAGAATTTAAGGAAAGTAAAAATCCATAATTGATGTCAATTAAAAAAACAAAGTAAAGCAATTATCTCCTAAATTATACAGTATTTTGTGTAACAATTAAAATTGAGAGAAAATTATAACTTCAATACAAATGATTATAGAGATAATAACATTATTTAACAAATAACTCAATTTGATGGTTGATATTAGATCTAGAAATTAATAAAAGTTATGAATTATTACAGAATGAGAACACTTACATGCTTAATAAGAAGTAGAGTGAGATATTTCTCTATTTTTTTAGCTAACGATTTCAATTTCTTTCGTTAATTGGGATTTTTAATTCGGTTGCAGGATTATGTGCCAAAACACGATGAGTCAATGAAGCTAAGCTGGGAGAAGGAACAAATAGGATATGCTTCTAAGCCTGATATTTCTCGCTAACAACTACTCATACGCTACATTTCTAGAAGAAGTCCATGAACCATCTCACAATTCAAGCCTTGATTTTCAAACTTCAACCCAAAGTGTTTTATAATGGATTTCTTGATTAATCGAACTTCCTTTGTTATATTTTAAAATTTCAAAAGGAAGTAGTCTAAATGTAGCCGTCATTTCCCCTATATATAAATACGTATATAGTTGATAGTTAAAACAACTATGTAAGATCTCACCAGTTCTCTCCCTCTCTCCCTCTCTCTCAATATAGTGTACTTTATTCAATCTGATCCATGATGAATTGATGATTGGCAATTAATTGTAGAATTTAGAGGTAAAATAGTGGTGGCTTGAATATCCCACATGTACCCATAGATTGACAAGTAATGTACATAAATGAGAATGTGTCTCGACATCCCTCCGAACTATCGGGTTCTAATAAGTTGACTTCTAACTCTAATCTTTTAATTTAGACATATAATCCCACAAACTACTCAACTAGTGATATATATACTAATTAGCTACTTAATGCTTCATTATGAGATGAAAATGATTAATTTAGCCTTATGCGTTTACATAATATTTAAAATATTTATATTTTGTGAATTTTTAATTAGCAAAAAAAAAATCCTCCTCTCTCTAAACAAACATAGACACTTGAACATTTTTAGTACAAAATATGTTTGCTATTACACTTTTTTTATTTAATTTTTAATTTATCTTTATAAAAAATATATAGTTAAGTAAATAATTATAATTATTACATCATTTTAGAGAGTTAAGGATTATTTTATGTAAAAAATTATAATCTTGTGTTTATATTGTTAGAAAGTTAAGGAATATTTTTAAAATTAAAAATTCATAAAATATAATTGTTTGAAATATTATTCTATAAACACACAGGGGTAAAATAGTCATTTATCATCTCATAATGAAGTATTAAGTAGTTAGTTTACTGTCGGAGGGTGTTTGTCACTAATTGAGTAGTTTGGAAGGGGCTATTTGTCCAAATTAAAAGTTTGGAGGTGAACTTATCAAAACCTAATTATTCGAGGGAGGTGGGTGGGGTGTTGGAGCATATTCCCTACATAAATTATTATAATTATGCTCTAAGTCTTTTAGATTCTTATACATATTACATCATCAAGATTTTTTTACTATTGGTTTAAATCTTTTCATCTACTTGGATGCAATGATTTATATATATTTTTCTCTCCTTATTTAAAATAATATGTGCGGTATACTTAAATGAAACCTAATACTTTAAATGAACTAATTTTTCATGAGCCTTAATACATTAGCATGCCTTTAATTATATTATTCAAAATAATAATAATAATTATTATTATATTTTTAGCATTTAAATAACTATGTTTAAATATTTCTTTAATGTAAAAATAAATTAAATATATTTAAAATTTATATTTTTAATTATTCATTTAAGGACTATATTATTGGGGTGGAGTCCGAGTTATAACTCTAATATTAATTTAATTATTAGTCTTTTCGGAGATATCGCGGCGTCTTTAAATTAAGCTATAGTTTGAAGGTTCTTATTATTTAATTCAGATGTAAATCAAAAATTATAATTTTATGTTCCTCGTCTACATTTTTTATTATAACATGTTTCTCGTCATTTCTTGCATTTTCGAAGACATTGAAGCATATTTAAATGCACGACCACATAACTATTCATACGAACGTATATGTCAAAGAATGATCAATTCACAAAATAAAACAAAAAAAAAATCATCTCACTCGGTCGCTCCAACTGACTCAGATATATACACTTGTATGAGTCGCACTTTCTCAGCCTATCTCTTGTCTCTACCTAGTGTTCTAAATTTAGACACGTCGTGGCCAAAAATGGTACGGAACGGTACTAACACGGCTGGAAACGAAACGGGTTAAGGCACGGTACGGGAACGGGAACGGTACTGTTTCGTGTCTGTGTCTTAACCGTGTCGTGTCCGGCTTTTAGAAATTTTGGTACGGCACGACACAACATGGTTAAGGCGTTAGACACGACACGGAACGGAACAGGGGGCACGGCACGGAACGGGACACGGTAGCAGCGACACAGGTGGCACGGATGACACGGGTAGGCACAGTTAGGCAACGGGTAGAAACGGGTAGGCATGACGTGTTTGGCGTGTCTACAAAAGACAACTGGTTTTAATATTTGTCTCCCAAAGTTGCACACAAAAATGTTTATTCCCCCAAAAATTACACTCAGAATCGTATATTTCACAATTTAAATTCAAAATCATAAAATAAAAAGACCAAACACCCTCATTCAACGGTATATTGAAGGGTAAATTCATAAAATTTTATGAAATTACCAAAATACCCACATCAACAGAAAAAATGACTATTTTGGACATGATAATGTAGACTACAATGCATCATATGATATCTCACCGTGAATTCCGCACATCACGAATGTTCCAATGGCATCAGGTGAGTCGTCCTCAATCATACCCCTTGTAACATAATTTCCAGTAGGACCTGAAATTGTTCCAGTGAGCAACGAAGATCCGAGTTCGACTGAATCTAGCAACACCACCAACAGTAAGAGGGAGCGAGAACTAACCGGAGAATGCAAATGTTTGCAAACTCCGGGTCTGACTATGTCAACATAAGACTCGATGATGAAAATTTCAATATTATGCAATTTTGGCATCAAGTGAAAGGCGTATTTCCAATTTTAGCATCTATGACTTGCGATATTCTTGTTGTTACAGTCTCCATAGTAGCATCTGAATATTGTTTTAGTGTAGCTAACATGGTTATCACTGACAAAAAAATAAGATTATGTGAGAGAGTATTTGAGGCTCTAGTTTTATTGAAGGATTGGTACGATACAGAAAGCAGACTTCAAGATAAGTCATGGATGTACCAAATTGATCAAGAAAAAACTAATGCATCAAGTTTTAATGTAACTAGTGAAGGGATACCAGGGGTAGAGGTGAACCAGTTCCATAAGAAACAATGATAGAAAGAGGAGGGATAATTTACAAAACATCATATGTTGAGAAATTTCATATTTTTATTGACAAATTTCATATTTTTAATGTTCCAAATTTTTAAAATAATTTAAATTTTAACGAACTTTGATTTTTTTTAATCTTTTGATTTTTTATATAAATTTATTTTTTTGAATTTTTTATGTCGGACACGGTAAGACACGTTTAGCACGATTAAGACACATAAATACGACACGATTGGTCACGGTTCCGATTAGACACAACACGAATAAAACACAACACGATTAAGGCACGACACGCTAGACACGGTGTGTCTCATCCGTATCGTGCCTCCTTCTATCATTTTTGAGCACGACACGACATAAAAAAAATAAAATAATAAAGGACACGATACGGTACGGCACGAAAACACGGCGTGCCCGAACACAACACTGTCCGGCACGACACGAATTTAGAACACTATCTCTACCCTGTGAGTCGACACCCTTCTTTCTGCTTCTCGCATATCTCATGATCGGTGTGCGAACGACAAAACCTTACGTCCAACAGACAATAAATCAATCATTCTAATGGTCCGGGGGAGCATCATTAGTCTCAAGACCTCTTGCATCCTCCTCCAGCGTTTACTACTCTGGGGAGTTCAACTCCTCCGACTCCAACTCCGAAATGCACTAATTTCCATGTTGTGTGCTCGCATATCTTGCATACCATCTGAGTTAAGGGTGTAAACGGATCAATATAGATGAATAATGTTCTTGTTGTATTCATAATTTAGAGGTGGCAGAACCCGACCCGATCCGATAAACCCGCCCGACCCGTCCGGATCTGAACCCGATCCGAGCCGATTTTTTAAGAAAGTCAAACAGACCCGACCCGACCCGAACCCGACCTGACCCGACCCGACCCGAGATCAAATGGCCTTCAATCCAATTGAAATCTATTAACGATCTGAAAAAACACAACATGTAAATTGATCCGACCCGACCCGACCCTGACCCGACCCGACCCGGCCCGACCTGATTTCTTCCAGAAAGTCAAACTGACCCGACCCGCTCGACCCGAACCCGAACCCGACCCGACCCGCCCGATTGCCACCTCTAATTCATATCCGTTATAATTTTTCGGATACGGATCCGATATTCGACGAATATCGGATATCGGACAGATATCGGATATCAGACGGATATAAATACGAATATGGATATATTTCGGATATTAAATACAAATATTGTATGTATCATTGGAAAAAAATTGCATATTATTTTATAATAAAATCATTAATTATAAAATTTAAATATTAATTATTATTATATTAGTAGTTTAAATGATATATGATACATAAACATAAATTAAATATAAAATAAATTAGATTTATAATGAATGCTAAAAATCTAATTAAAATATATAATAGAAATATTTCGGATACATATTCAGATAAAATCGGATCGGATACCTTCCGATAATGTCGGATATTGATAAATAATAGTTAAACAGTCGGATACGAATAGGTAAGGATCATACCGTATTCACATCCTTAAAAGAATTTCGGATACGGATCAGATAATTTTCATTATTTTTTGGATCAGATCCGTTAACACCCCTAATCTGAGTCCTTGATGATGTGTGCCCTTACCACATCGCGCTTTGAAACTTTATTATCAAGGAGCGCAACACTTAATATATGAGTTTCTAAGCTTGTTTAAGCTCAAAACCGCTTAAAGCGATATCAATTTCGACTAGTCGGGTTTGATAAGAGTTTTTAGAGTGCGGGTTTAAAAGACTTGATTTTAAAAAGATGAGTTTGACCATTTATCAAGCACTCCGGGGTTTGATAAGAGTTTTTAGAGTGTGGGTTTAAAAGACTTGATTTTTAAAAGATGAGTTTGACCATTTATCAAGCACTCCGGATTCTAAGGGCCGGATATGAATTAAGATTTTTTGATCCGAATTTAATCGGGTTGGGTTCGGATCGGATAAAAAAAATAATAAAATAATATAACACGACCCAAACTCGACCCGACCCGACCCAACCCATTGACACTCCTAGTTATAAGTATAAATGCATGAACTTGTTACTATAAGTATTTTTTAAGAAGGAAATAGGTGACAAATGGTTATTTTGACAATCTTAATAATGAGTTTTTGAAACAAATAAAATGAAATCGAATACAAAAAATATTATACTAGGTAATTCATTTTTTATCGAAATGGTATTTCATTTTAGAGCGGGATTCCTTAATAACTATTTATTTTGATAATTTTGACAATGAGTTTTATATAAACTTATAAAAAAATTAAAAATAAAAAACTTACAAACATATTCGTACACATATTTGATTGCGCCTCAAATTTGGTGTAATTTGAGTATAATTTGATATTCCATCAAATTTAAAATATTAAAATTATTATATAATTTTGATGGTCTTTCATGAAAGATCAAATGACACTCAAATTGCACAAAATTTGAAACACAACCAATCCATAAATTTAAGAATATGTTGTAAATTTTTTTTTTCTATTTTTAAATTTTTCTATGAATTTATATGAAATTACTTGTCCAAATAAATAGTTGTCAAGAACCCCCGCACCTTTCATTTTAAATGGTATTACATTTTAAAAATTGAAGTATTTTTTAGATGATGCATCAAGGACTCTTGTTTTTAAGCGTTAAAATTGTAAGTCACTTGATTTACGGTGAACATTTATAAAATTTGGTAAATATTTATAGATATGTATACTAATAATACATATCATGTTAATAATATTAAATTTTAAATAAATTCCATTTTAAAAAATATCAAAATATTAGTTGTCAAAACATCATTTTTTGTTTGTTTAAGGCATGCCACGCTGATTGAGACATGGTTGGCGTCTTCTATAACGTAACATTTTGTTTGATGTCTTGTGGTTAAATGTCAAATTGTTAGACTAACGAACTTATCAAAAATGGTGTGAAATGAAGATTTTGACTTCGGTCACGTGTTTCTATATCTATCATAATTCAATGAGCGTGTCTTTGATGATGTTTGGCCGGAAAAGTGATCAATGAAATTAATCAATCGCTTTTTCATTCAAAAGAAAAGGAAAGAAAATTATTTAACCAATCTAGCCTTTAATATGTGACTTTATACTGTAGATAGGTGAAGTAAAGACTGTTTGGCGTTACAAGGACTTTATAATGCCAATTGTACGCTAATTAATAAGGAGCCCTTAGTAGAACGAGAGTTAAATTATTTCCCGGGTCTTGATACGTGTATGAATGGGGATAAATTGCGGAAAGATGATAGTGAAACCTTAATAATTTAATTTGTGTAATACAATTGCTGGTCAGCTTGCCGACATTTAATTGCAGAAAAAATATTATAGTAATTGATTAAAAACATGGTGTGATACGTGTCTTATTTTCTATGATCTTTACACCGATCTAGTTTATAATACTCAACGGTCCATTGTATTATGTATTTTTTTCTTAGAAAATAAGGCTCCTATATATATATATATATATATATATATATATATAGATGATTTTTGGTGCTTTATAAAAGAACGATTATTATTTTATTATTTTAGTAACAGATTTCATATCCTGCTCAAACAGCTGTCAATTTAGGTTGTTCAATAATTTTTTCATGTCAAAATCTTGTGAAATATTAAATTTCATAATTTTTTTTAGATTTCTACTTATTTTTAAAGCATCCCTTGAATAAATCATTTTCTTATGTTAAATAAGGTTATTTTTAAAAATTATTGAGTAACTTAGATTGACCATTTACACGTTTGAATATGAAATCTCTTATCAAAATAATAATCATTTTTTTATTTTGCAAAGCACCATAATGCAAGCATGTGAATTTGGATAACAAGTTTGAAAACCAATAGATGTATATTATTTTTTCGGATTTTTTTTGCAAACTCAATCATATATTAAACTATGGTAGGAAGGTCGTCGCTACTTAATTTTTGAAGTAAGTCATATCTATATTTATATTACTAGTATTTCACCTGTGCGTTGTTAGGGTGATATCTTTTAGAAATATAAAAAAATATATCTTCATGTGAAAAATAAGGAAATAAAAATGAAGATAATTTAGTAATTAATGTAAATTTCAATAATGAAAACATAATTAATGTAAAATAAATGTAAATTGAGAGGAAATTTAACATTCAACATTTAAAGAAAGTTGAAATTCATAATTGATGGAAAAAAAACAAAATAGAGCAATTATACTCCTAAATTATGTAGTATTTCATGTAACAAACAAAATTAAGAGAAAATTCTAACTTCAACACAAATTGTTATAGAGATAGTAACATTATTTGATGAATAACTCAATCCAATGAGTGATATTAGCTCTAAAAATTTAATAAAAAAATTAAACCATTACAGAATCAAAACACATATATACTTAATAAGGAGTAGAGATACTATAAAAAAAAGCATATGTATTGAATACAACTATTAATATTTAGTCTTTTCATTTTTTAAAATAACCAAAATATCGCATATTAAATGGTACAGATTAATAATTTTCAAAATATAGCCTTCTCTAATCACATAATTTACACTCGGTCAATTCACACTAAACGTATAAGTCTGACTGTCTAGACAATTCTTAGAAAAACTCGACATAATTAAATATTCGTGGAAGAATTGTAATAAAGAAACTTTGATGGTTGAAAATTACAAATAAGATGAGTTTGTCTGCAGTGTTTTTACGGAGGTTTTCATGTCATCATTTTTGTGTGTTACAAAATATCATTGATTGAAATATAAATTATTGATCCTGTAAATTTTCAATTTAATGAGATCAAAAAATTAAAATTTGAAGATCATTTGATATATTTTTTGAGCTAAGTTCACGGAATTCTTCCGTGAGCTTAAACTCATCGTAGATTTACTCATATATATATATAATGAGACTATAGTGTTTTCGTGAAACACAAAATCTTCTGTATTTCGCATCTATATCTTAAATTTAAAAGTTCAAACTATTGATCCAAATTGTTGAACATGATCTCCACATTAAAATGTACTAGCTATATACCCGCGCGTTGCAGCAGAATTTTTTATTTAAACATTAAAATATTATAAGATAAAAAATTCACATTTATCTAATATTAAATTATAAATTCACCAAATTATAGAAAAAATATATAATAAAGACTATATTTAATCTTGGATGAGATTTTTGCACAATATGAGTTAATGATTCATGATTTTTATGGCAAGAAAAGTAAATTATTCTAACATATATTATCACCATTAATTTCTTACCAAATATGCACAAGGTTGCTTAATAAAAAAAACAAAAATTATGGAAATAATAGTATATAAGGGAAAGAAATGGAGAGAAAGAGGGGATCAATGGACGCGATCACATACGTTCGATCAACCAACAATAAATATTATCCGTCTAATTGAGGGATAAAATGGGTATAATAAAAATTTACCATGATAAAAAATGGACCCTCCAATTCTTAGATGCTTTATATAATAGTATAGATTTAGAGACTAGATTTTATATATTTTAAAAAAAATACAATTTTTTAGATAGATACAAAGTTTATTGATCTAATGATTTCGGCACCATCTAATACTAGTGATTTTTCGCCCATCTAAAAAATAGAAAAAACTTTCAAAAAATATAAAATTTGATCTCCAAATATATTTTAATATGGAGATCATGTTCAACTATTTTGATTGATTATTTAAACTTTTAAATTTAAGATACGGGCACAAAGCACTATAGCCTCACTATATATATATATATATATATGAGTAAAGATACCGTAAACTTAAGCTCATGGAGGCCTTCCGTGAGATTAACTCAAAAAGCATATTAAATAATTTTCAAATTTTAATTTATCATGCTCATTAAATTATTTATATAAAAATCCTGTGGGATGCAAATAAATTAGAGTGTTTTAAATTTTTTAAGTCACCGTTTTTAATTTTTTAAAATGATGTTAAAGTATTAAATATATTATTATTATTTTTAGAGCCGATTTTTAAAAATTAAAAATTATGACTTAAAAATCTCAAAACACTCTAAATTTTTACATCCCATAAAATTTTCATATAAATAATTTAATGAGCATGATAAATTAAAATTTGGAGATGATTTGATGTACTTTTTGAATTAAGCTCACGGTATCTTTACTCATATATATATATATATAGTTGGGTTTATGGTAGAGTTTTGAAATGGACCGGCCGGTCTAACCCGTCCTGGACCAACTCATGACTGTGGATCGGACCGGACCATGGCCGAACTCGTGCTCGTCCCATGCCTTACCTTGGTCCGGTCTAACGATGGGCCGGTTCTCCCTTCACCCAAAACCGGACTGTGTAGACCCGTCTCGTGCGGACCCGTGGACCAGACTGGACCGTCCCATGGACCGTGTGGGACTGTGTACCAGACCGGACCGTCCCCCACCCCCCACCCGTCCTGGACCGGACCCGGAGAGTCTGGTCGCTGCTGAGAGTATCGGTGAGAGTCTTAGCAAGGCCTGATTCTGCTTCTTGCTTCCAACTTCTCCAGAAAAGTCTGAAAATTGACAAAACCCAAAAACACGACAATAATAAGTTCTAAAAGTAAAACAAAGACTAAAATCAACATGATTCAAACAAATTGAGTGAATTATTGGATTAAACCTTGTGCAAATATGTTCTTTTTACATAGTCGGTTCCGAGCCCGGGTTAAAAAGAGGAGGGTAACTCGAAATAGTATACAAATTTTATTTTACAACTTTTTATAATTTTTGGTATTTTTTATATTTTTTTAGTATTATTTAATTTTTAAATAATTAAAAATATATAATTAATTCGATGAAAATTATTATTTAAAAATTGATAAATTTATTTTTCAATTTTTATTATTTTTTATATTTTTTTATAATTTTCTGAAATTTTATTTTTTTTAGAAATTTTTTAATTTTTTAGTATTATTAGATTTTTAAACAATTGAAAATAAGAATTCGAATTAGTTAAAAATTATTATTAAAAATTTATGAAAAAATATTATTTTTTCCGGTTTGTAAAAAAAAATCTGGACTGGACCGTCCCATCCCGTGGGGTCCGACCTCGGGGGGTCAACGATGGATGTGTTCGATTTTTCCGAGTTTGGACCGCCTAGGACCGTGTGGGACCGTGGACTGTGGACCATCCCGACCCGTGGACCGCTCGGGTTTGGACCAGCCCGGACCGTTTGCAAAACACTAGGCTATGGTGCTATGCATAGCATGGATAACCTCCGTGCTATGAATTGGTTCTTCGTTTTGAATGTTTAAATGGTCGATCCAACCGTACAAAATAATTTTCATATGAATAGATAGAGACCAAATTTTATATTTTTTTAGAATTTTTTACTATTTTTTAAGATAGTTAGAAAATTACTTGATTTAGTTATTATGAGCCATTCAAAAAAATATTTTTCTAATTATCTTTAAAAGTAATAAAAAATTTTAAAAAATATAAAATTTGATCTACATCTTGATATTTTATATGGTTGGATCAACTATTTGCACTTTGATAACAAAAAACCGATTCATAGTACAAGGACGATCTATGCTATGTATAGTATCATAGTCTAACTCTCTCTCTCTATATATATATATTTTTTTTGTAATGAAGGTGTCTTCAGGGGCGGACCCAACACTATCCAGGGGGGGGGGCACGTGCCCCCCCTGGATTTTGAAAAATAGTGCTTTTCGGTAATATTTTCGGCACGTGCCCCTCCTGAAAATTTTTTTTTGCCCCCCCTGAATTGTCTGATTATTTTTATTGAGAAAAAAAATATTTAATACCGTGCATAATGAAATAATTATGCAAAGATATCAAAATATAAAGTTCCTTAGTCGAAAACTTTCTTCATCAACTTAATTATCTATTACTTTGAGTTTTATTTTATTGTTATTTTAATATATAAAATGTTATTATTTAATAAAAAATTTATTAATTAAGTATATATATTAAATTATTCATTTTTTTTATTTAGTACCCGATTAGTTAATGGATTTGAATCCGATAAACCATTACAATCCGATAATTGCCCCCCCCCCCCTAATCAAAATCCTAGATCCGCCACTGGGTGTCTTGACAATCTCCTCTTTTCTCACCATATTTTTTTCCTTTTCCTGTTCTCCTTTCTATCTCCCCTCGAAGGTCTGATTTGTTGTTTATTCTCTTTTTGGCTGATTGCTTTTTCGTTAAGTCCTCTATTTCCAATCTCATGGCCTTCAATCTTTCCCTTTAATTATCTCCATCTATGCTCAATGGCTAAAATGCATGCAATCAATGATGTAAAACACCAACACTTATAGTACAGTCCTATTCGTATATTATTTTTGGGCTTATAGATGAAGTACAAATTAACTTCGATCCATAGGTACACTGACTCGTTTTTATGTAGAAGCAGATGTGCTAATTGCCTAAAAAAAAGGTCGAAGTTATTAATTAATTCATTCTTCTTAATGTGTTAAATTCACTTATAAGAACTGGTGCGGTTATGTTAAAGAATGCAATAAGTTAGAACAAGTTGAAGAAATAGATAATACGAGCACAAACAATTTGTTTGCTATGGTAAGATGCTCAGTTCGGAAATTGAGAAATAAAGTTTGTAACTTTGAGATATAGAGGGGGGAAAGTGAAAAAATGGAGAGGGCAAATGGAAATTGATAGCGATGGAGAGAGTCGAAGAGAGAGATATGTGAACTAACTAAGAGATGATTTTAGACTTTTAGTGGTTTCATCGGAGTCGTAAAGAAAAATTCTGATGAATGTATTATTGTATATAATTCTGTACTTTATTTTGTTTTCTTACATTACAGTATTACACTTTTCTTAAGGAAAAAAATCCCTTACCATCTATATAATGCTGATTAGACAGTACGAAAGAATTCTCATCCAGTGGTAGTGGAGCGTGCCTTATGGCCAATGGATGCTATCTATACCTTGGCTTGACAGATTTAACCAGCCCAGCCAATCGATATTAATTTATCACTTGTATCTGAATGGCAATTGAATGGGACTTCAGGGAACAAAACATATCCGGTCACTACAAATATTTAGTAGCAACTACTCTAGTCCCATATTATTAAATGATATCTAAATAGTAAAGAGTGATGTCTCTTCCTCCTGCCTCAATTTTGCTCATGCTTGCTTTAGAAATAATTGAGTTCTTCATTAATTCAAATTTACAGATAGGAGCTTCCGAGCGTGTAATTAGTCTATTTTGATTGATTTTAATTTAATACTATTTTGTGTACCCGCGCATTGCAGCGAATTTTTTTATTTAAATATAAAAAATATCACATGATAATATGTATGTCATTCTAATATGAAAAATATCAATAAATACAAGATCAATTACATATGCTATATCAGATATAATCTTGCATGATTTCTCTCAATATTTAATTCCCTTCCTCCTATATGACAAAGAAATGGAGAGGAATATATAAAATAATTGACGCTATCGTGTTCGTCTGATTAGTCAAAATTAATGTAAATCATTAGATGAGGGGTATTTGGAGATATAAAAAATTTGAAAGAAATGATAAAAAAAATGGACTCGTCCAATTCTTAGTTGTTTTATATAATAGTATAGATAAGTTTTCTATTGCATTGGTTCAGCTACTGGATTAATTATACTAGTATTTGGTTTTTATGTTGATCCAGATTTAATAATTGAAAACCAAATAAGTAAAATGAACTGAAATATTTTCAATTTGTCTGTTAGCATGAACCTAGGGGTGTCAATTATCGACCCGACCTGACCTGACATGACCCGAATATAAATGGGTCGGATATGGATTTAATTTTTTTTACCTGAATCGGATCGGGTCGGGTTCGGGTCGGGTTAATTATGATTTTTGAAGTAATTTTATGATTTAGTACTTATTAAAGTTTAAATCTATACTAATTATATACTAATTAAGATTAATTATAAATTAATCAATATTTAATTTCTTAAATTATATATAAAAAATTAATAATTATTTAATTATTTTACACGGGTCGGGTATGGGTTAAAATTTTTGACCCGAATTTAATCAGGTCGGGTTCGGGTCGAATTAAAAATAATAATAAAATAATATGACCCGACCCGACCCATTGACACCCCTACATGAACCATATAGATCTAACATAAATAGTAATGAATCTCTTCTCTTTCAATATCGTAATTATTGAATCTAATATTTCAACACTAATATATTCTTTAATTAACAATTTAAGATTGGTTTTTGCACCCAATGAGATACATCTCATTCAAATATTTGGTTCTCCTATCATTCATTCCTTATAACCGTATATTGACATATATTGCACTTGTACCTTTATTTTAGTATTTCATTCTTTTGTGAATTTGCATCAACTATTTACAAATATCAACCAACTATATAAGTTGGCATTACATTGCTATAGTTTGTGGTGTCATTATTGAATCTTGAATTAGAAAAAATGTCTTTGTCCATTTAATTTAATAAAACAATATATCTCCTTTATTAAAGAATAATATTGAATGATCCTCGGTTCAAAAGATAGAGTTTATGGTTACTTTCTTTTGGTGTTTCTATAAAAGGTGACATGATGACATGCATAGAAGATAGAACGCAATTAATGGATTCACCATCCGTGGTACAACAGAGCTAAGCTCCAATGGAAATTTGGAAACATAGTTGAAATAAACTTGACACTACTTGGATCTTGATATTTAATTTGGTGTGCTGCATCATGCAACCAATATGTGATATGTTGGATTATTTTGGAATTCAAACATGTACTTACAATGAGGAGATCCAAAGAAATACATATTGTATTGTGTGATGCCATGCAATGTAAATCCAACGAATCACATATTATATTGTATGATGCCGTGCAGTAGAGGATAATGATTCACACTAATTAGAGTCTTGAAGGCACCTGGAAAGGTTTCACTACGTTTTGTCCTTTTATTTGTTTTGTTTGTGCTTGGTTCTGTTTTGATTATTTTGAATTTTAGGTGTACGTCTATGATGTATCCACTATTATTAGAATTTAGAAGATAAGAAGGTTCTGTCCCACAGAGTATTATTATATGTTGAACACAAACACAACCCAAGTGCATTAAAAAAAATTATAAAACAAAAGAAAAAGTTCATCGATAGTATCGGGAATTGAATTATATAACGACGTACCATAATGTTTAATTATGCGTGATTAGCACCAGTTACATGAATCATAATTATTTGCATTACATTTTTTTCTCAAAATAGTTGAAGCGCCAATTTCATTTGATTTGCATTATATTTGAGAGACCTATATTTTAATAATTAAGCATCTATATATTTTTCAGATGTTTCTTGTAAAATTCGAAGATGCATCTTTTTTTTTAGAAAAAATAAATTTTATTATCATCTATGCGAGATCCTATCATCGTTTAAGCACGTTGGCATATGTTAATAATATTGACATTGTTTACTTTCAATTTTAAAATTATATTGATATTGTTGCTACCAAAGATACTAGAAAAGAATTAAGAAATGGTTGCTACAAATTGGGGGATCTTCAAAAGTTATGTTTGTAGTGAATATTTTGAAATTTAATTAATTATGACAGATTAATCAAAAGAAATTCAGAAAATATTTCATATTGAATAGACATATTTATTCATTGAAAATGGAAAATATATTTATGATAAATGGCTCACGTCTCAATTTTCATGTCCTCTTCCTATTTCCCTAAATAGACATTTCATTAATTGCTTCAATCAAGAAGCAAAACAAATCAATGCAAAATGCATGTTTGTGAAGAATGATTTAAACATATTTGCATATCGTGGTGGAAACAGATAAGAGTTGTTTCTTTTAATGAGAGATTTTTAAAATAATTATCCAAATAATTCTATTTTTAATAATAAATATTATTAAATAAAAATTTTAAAAATATAAATGACATCGCGCCCGTGATAGTGGAATTTTGCAAAACACATCAGTCTGACTGACGCGTTTATACAAAGACATCGCTATCGCTAACGTCCTTCTCTTTTTTCACTTTTTGCACAATTCCTATGCAAACTTCCAATGTATTTTTTTTTCAAATTATTAGTGGGAGAACGTCACTCGCACTAGCGCTGATGTTTTTTTAGAAAATAACTGAAAAAAAGTAAAAACAGAAAGAAAGAAAGAAAGAAAGAAAGAAAGAAAAGACGTCAGTGATAACGGCATCTTGCAAAGCGTCACTGTCATTGACGGGCTGTCATTTGTATTTTTAAAATTTAATTTAATAGCACTTATTGTTAAAAAATAAAATCATTTTGATAATTATTTTAAAAAATCTGTCTTTTAACTATTTAATTATTACAGTAAAATATGTTATAGGCGAAAGTCGATGTTCACATCCTCTTGACACGTTGTGACATGCTTTTGGCCTTCTTTTCATGTTCCATAATCTTTTCATCTCATCATCCTTTCTCCCACTTTGAAATTAAAATATTACATTTGATTGGTGGGTGATGTGAATTCAGATAGTGCGGTCTTTTTCGAAGAGACAAGAAGTAATATTGAGTTAAGTCTTTATATCTTGTCTATAACTCTTTATTCTCCTCCATGTGATAATAGGTCCAACGTGTGATAACTATGTCCCACAATGTAATATTCGCATTTTATTCAATTCATTAAACAAGATCTGTCCATTTGTATCCAAAAAGAAAGAAACGTCCCCTCAACTTTTTTAAAACATCAAGTTATTCCTTAAATTTTTAAAGTTTAAATTGTACTAATTAAATAAGCCCTCTTAAGTTTTTTAAAACTAATTTCATTGATTAAAAAAGAAAATTTTAAGGATCAATTAGTTCTTTTTTTAAAGTTGAAGGATCTGCTGATATTGTTTAAAGTTCAAGAACCAATTTGGATTTCTTTTAAAGAAATTCAAGGACTAATCTAGTGTAAATGAAAGTTTAGGAACCAACTTTCTTCTTTTAAGAAAATATATGGATGAAAATTTAATTCTCTCAAAACTATATAAAAGAATTCACATATGCACCTCCATCCCGTATCTTAAAAGCTGCATTTTGCAACAATGGTTGCTATATTTTACAAGAAACTACGTAAGAGTAAACAACCAAAGATTTTATTTTCGCACACGTTTGTATAATCTTCTAGTACCTATATATAACGTTAATAATTATGTACTTTTCAATTAACAAATAGATGCTTATTATTAGTGGTGAAGCTTAGTGTAAAAAAGGGTTGTGGCCCCTTACAAGTTACAATCCAAAAGTATATACAAATCCCTTTATTTTATGGGTAAAAAGATACGCTAAGATCAATGATTTACAATGATCGCCCCCCTAAAATCCAAAATATGCTTATCAAGCTAAGTAACCAGCTAGATAAAGATGTATATATGGTGTCACAACTCACAAGAAAAGAAAAGTTTGAAAGAACATGAATTTGCGTGTACTATGACCGACAACTCGACAAGCGAAAATACGGTTGCACCACCAGTCAAATATTTCATTTTCACTGCCTTTACAGAATCTAGCCCATGGCCTATAGTCTCTTAACTATTGGCCCATGTTTCCATCAAGCTTTTGACTTGAAAATGAAACTTACAAAATAAATAAATAAACAAATCGCAAATTCTACGCAAAAAGCCCATGAAAACTACATGGACAGCTAGAGTGCTAGCTCACTGGATCTGTATTTAGGCCCTGTTATTTCTCCTCTTTTCTTTTGCCTCTTTTTCTTGCCCCTTTTCTTTGAGATAGAGACGAACCTAAATCATCTAATTTAAAACATTTATTTAAAAAAATTCATTGTCCTTTTGGACCTGACCTCATCAAGGCCCTATTGTTCATCGAGTATTACAATTAAGAAAAAAAATAAAAACATAAAAGCGATTGGTAAAAAATAAATCTTCAGTTCTTTGTGTTGTTGGAGACTGATTTATTTCGATGGGGGCTGTTTCCTTCTGATTCAGTCATTCAGACATCAAAAGCTAAGTTCTTACGTTGCTTTCAAGTGTTTGTCTTAAAAATATTTTTATATTAAATATAAATTATGCATAAATTTCGCAATTACATAAAAATGAATAATTCAAAAGCAAATTTCTACTTTAATATTAAATATCTGAATTGTTATTTTTCAACAAACAAAATATATGTATTTCATATTTGTTGTAAGAATAAAGCAAGAGCGATCCGAAGAGCACCAACCTCTTTGGTGTTCTTAACTAGAAAAAATATTTCATATCTTCAAATTTTAACAATATATTGTTCAATAAATTCTTTATATCAAAATTTTATAGATTATAAAAATTTTCCTTTTTTTAGATTTGTAAATATTTGTTTCATATAGTTTTGTTATATAAGAAATAACAAATTACTTTTAGTAGTAATGATATTATGCATACATAATTAATTTTACCATTGAATTGAGACAATCAGAGATGGGGCTAGCATTTTATATATAGGCCGAAATATGAGTTACTCAAATTCACTTTTCTCTTGTCCGTGATTTCGATTTAAGTTACACAATAAATCCTACATAATGTAGAATACTGAATTTTTAAAATTTTCAAGATTTTTAACTAGCTTTTCAGATTTTTGAATGACGACCCTTTTATACACAAATATTTTTTTCTCTTCATTTCTGTCCCATTTTAAATGAAACAATTTTGACAAAAGGAATAAATTTCAATGGCTTTTAGAAAATAATGTAATTGATTAAATTAGGTAAAGCGCATACATCGATAGACATATATTGATAAATTTTGAAATATTTTTTCATCATATGATTAAATTTCATAAGAGTTATAATTAGTCGTGAAGTACAAAAAAAATTATATTTCGCATCATATACCTCATTTTCGAATATAAAAAAATCAATCCAACCGTTCAACATGATTTCCATATTAAAATGTGATTGGAAAGCAAATTTTATATTTTTTGGGGATTTTTCCTCATTTTTGGAAGAAAATACATTAATATAATGATTTTCAATAAAATGAATTTTTATCTTTCAAAATAATAGTAAAAGGTTCCAAAAAATATAAAATTTTATGTCTAAAAAAATGTTAATATGTAGATCACGTTGAACGATTGAATCGGTTATATATAACGCGAAATATAAAAATATTTCGTACCTCACGTACTCACTGTGACATTAATAATTTTATAATTATTAATGACGGATTCCATGTTTGATAACTGATAATGCTTATCGGCTTTTAGGAAGTATTAATAACAAAATTAGCCTCATGTCACTTCAAAATTTGAAATTTAGCAAAATATCATTTTAAATCTTAAATTCCATCTAATATCATTCTAAACCACAATTAATTAGTTTCTTACTCTGTATATAGTATAATTCTTCAAGATATTGTAAAATACAAATATTTATAAATTGGACCAAAATGCCCTCATTTGTATAAGAGATGAAATTGGAATATATCATTTACGCGTACAGAGACGATTCATCTCTTCGTTCCCGCCTATCAGACACTTCATCACCCTTTCTCTCTGTTCCGACCCGTTCTCTCTGACATCTCCTCTCCATCCCTCCTCTTCTGATAAGATGGATATATTGTGGTGGATTTCTAGTGACAGAAGCGGATACAGGATTTTGGTCAGGGGAGGTAATTATCGGATTATCAGATTCAAACTCATTAACTAATCGGGTACTAAATAAAAAATAAATGGGAATCCATTGACAATGGATTATTTTGACAATAGATCTCTAAATAAATACAAAAAAAGAAAATAATTTCATGCAATTTCATTATCGTTTGATAGTCCATCAAAGACCATCAAATTTTCATACAATTTGTAACAGTTTTAATTTAACAGTCTTTGATGGAGTATCAAATGATAATGAAATTACATGAAATTTGAATGACCATCAATCTAAAAGTAGAAGAACACATCTATAAAAAAAATTATTTTTAAGAATTTTTTGTATTTATTTAGAGGTCCATTGTCAAAGTTGTTAAAATAACCCATTGTCAACTGATCCCTTCTCATAAAAAAAATAATGATTTAATGTATAGAACCTAATAAAAAACTATTAAAATAATAATATTTTATATATTAAAAATAATAACAAAATAAAACTCAAAATAATAGATAATCAAGCTGATGAAAAAATAAATTCTATACAGAACTTTATATTATGATATCTTTGCATAATTATTTCATTATGCACGATAAAAAATTTAGGTATTTTTAAAATACATCTCAAAAATACGGTCATTTTTTGCTAATTGTTATTTGAAGTGTATAAATTTTATATAATTTTGATAAAAAAACTAATTAATTATGTTTTAAATGACATTGGATGAAATTTAAAACTTAAAATAATATTTTTTTCTAAATTTTAAATTTTAGAGTGATTTCTAGCTAATTTTCCCTTGTTATTAAATTGACAATCACAGGTCAGGATTACCGTTAAGATATGAATTTCTGGGATCAATAATCAATTCCTGCACTTTTCTAGGTGATTCGGGAAAAGAAACGACGCGCGCACATGTGAAAACTGAAAGCATTGAACAAAACGAAAAAAAGCAAAATAAAGACTAAACGAAGAAGAAGCGATGATGAAATTGACATCTCATGCTGCCATTAGATGCTGCAGATTCCTTCTCCAATCTTGCAATTACACCATTGCCTGGTACTCCAACAAAAATTCAGAAATAATTGTTTAGATATACATATAGGTAACGGATCGCCAAATAATCTCAATCTCTTTGAATGTTCTAACCAGCGAAAGGAAGCTGCACCAATCAAACGATGGTTCTTCTGCAACAAAGAAATCTCAAAACACGGACTTC
>CAXKVV010000553.1:0-26946 GCA_964058805.1 Schoenoplectus triqueter
AGAGAACAAAATCCCACATATGAACGAGAGAGAGAAAAAGAAAATTGAATAAGAACAAATTCACAATTCCATTTACCAAAACTCAAAAAGACTTCCTCCTCTCGCAATCGTCCAAATTTAATTCCCATTAACCAACACCACTATTCTATTCCTCTGTGCGCCTCTTTGCTTTATTTACATATAATATAAATAAATATAAATACATCTAAGAGTATAATCCTACTAATAGCAAACAATTCACGACAGCGATTGATTTCGGCGCTGGTATTCGTGCTGTCGTTGGCGATGTGATCACCGGCGGCGGTGACATGGCGGCTGAGCAAAGCGGTGTCGCGACAAAGAAGAAGGCGGCGGCGAGGAGTTGGATCCTGTTCGACTCCAATGGGGAAGATACGATACTAGATGTCGACAAATATGCGATCATGCAAAGAGTCGAGATTCATGCGCGCGATTTGAGAATTTTAGATCCTTTGCTATCGTATCCTTCCACGATTCTCGGTCGTGAAAGAGCAATTGTGCTCAATTTAGAGGTGCTTGTGCTTTTCAATTGTTCTTTTGGGATTAATGCATTTTTACAATTAAATTTATAGTTCATGTGATTTTTTTTAGAACTCAACTAATTCATTGTTACTTCTATATTTTTTTTTCTTGAGCAGCATATAAAGGCAATAATTACTGCTGAAGAGGTAAACAGAAACGAACTTTATTGCTTTATTTGTTTAATTGTGTCGCCACTGTCATTTAGGGCTCCCTCCATCTATAGACTAAGCTTTTTATTAATTCTAAAATGAAAAAAGACTGATTTTTTTTGTTTTTAAATGAAGTTAGTACAGAGAATTGATTAAGCTTTTAGCCTCCAATACTAGGATAATTGATAAGACCAAAATAATCATTCTTTTGGTAAGACAGGTTACAAGTGCTTAGATAAATCAGTAAAGCATTTTGTTGTGTTTATGTAGGTGCTGCTAAGGGATCCTACAGAAGAGAATGTAGTTCCAGTGGTGGAGGAGCTTAGGAGAAGATTACCACTCTCTGCTGTACCAAATGAAGCTGACGCCCCTGAAGAACATGGTTAGTGATTGCAGTTGCATTTATGTAACCTTTGTATCAGTGCAGTTAAAAAAAAAGTATCACTTTTAACTGTACCAGCACACAGAATCACTCACATCAACCACCATAAAATGAAAAACCCATGATTTATCCCAGTGAAGTGAGGCCTGGTACTGGTATGAAGTCATAATACAGTAATTGCTATTATAATTACTTGCCCTGTCCTCTCTGTCTCCTGCCAAAGACAGTTGTACAGAGCTATATGTCAGTGAAACGGTCATTAGTTTCACTTTAGAAGTACTACCTTAGAATTAGGTCTGATAGGCGATAACAGTCATGTTGGTAAACTTCTGCTTTAGCTGATCTCAGCTAGGAACTATCTTACTCTAGCTGTCAAAGAAGTCGTCCTTTGCAACTCTTATAACAGGGGGATTACATGAGAAAGAAGAGAAACAGTAATTATTTATTTCGAATGGCAATTGTATATATAATATTCAAAGATGTTATCTTGTGTGATATGCTCTTGAAGCCAAGATATATATCATACATAACCATAAAACATAGAAGATATAGCAGGCTTCCATGAAGGCAGAAAGCATTGTGCATACCATCTTTGCATTTTACTCTTGATGTCCCACAAAATTGTCCTCCATAAAAATGTGGAAGGTACTAAAGGCAATTTTAGAATAATTAGACCATCAAAATAATTACGAGGGAAGGGGCCCATTTGATGTTTTATTATCATCATCGTTATCATTCTCATTATTCTCATCATCATTATTATCAGTATCATTGTCACTATTATTATCATTGATTTTTTATATTTGACATCTCTGATCTCTATGCTTTCGGATCAGGTTTCATTTCTAGTCTACCCCAATTTATTTTGGATTAAAGGTTTTGTTGTTGTTGGGATCATTTGATGTTTTATGTGTTTAAAGGGCATGTAAAAACTTTTACATACATGCTGCATTGGGCGCACAAGATAATTTGATGCATTGCAAGAACATAAATAAAATGGGAGAATTAGTTATATGCCACTCCAAAGTTTTGGATTTTGAAAAATGCCACTTCAAAGTTTGAGTTTAGATAAATGCCACTCCAAACATAGTTAGCTTTTAATTTTGCCGCTCCAACTATACATAATGCCAAAAATACCCTTGAACCAATACTCCATCTCCTTCTCTCGCCCCCACTCCCCTCAAATCAGAGAGGAGGCCATTCCGCCATTGATCAGTGAGAAACTTTACCGCTTTGTGGTGATTGGGGCTTAAATAATTTTGATGAGGGCACTGGTTGTTCTGCCGAGGTTGGTCTCGTGCAGATCTATTGGATCTCCTCGCTGTCCCATGCTTGTGGAAATTGCAAAACAGACCCTTCCCCAGCTCCTTACAAAATCCGAACAGCCTTAAATTGCTTTCCTGCTTCCAGTATGCAAATTGGCAGCTCAGTGATGGGTGCATTCTTCTCGAAGATCCAAAGAACAGTGTTAAAGTGGTAAAAAGTTACGGCCATGGCCGGGAGCAGAAGTATCGTCACAGTTTTGAAAACTAAAACCACAGTTGACGTTCTGTGGCAGAATGGATCAGTTTCAGTTGGGTTGGACCTGAGGACCCTCGCTCCCATTAGCAATTTGGGAGACCATGACTTCTGGCCTGACCAATTTGTTCTTGAAAAGCCACTGCATCACAAATGGCATGCACAACAACATTTCAGGGTGTTGGAGTTGTGAAAAGGGTTGACGCAGCAGGAAGGACAGTGACAGTCAAATGGGGGTGAGAGAAGGAGAATTGGTTCAAGGGTATTTTTGGCATTATGAAAATTGTTATATTTGGAGTGACAAAATTAAAAGCTAACTAAGTTTGGAGTGGCATTTATCTAAGCTCAAACTTTGGAGTGGCATTTTTCAAAATCTGAAACTTTGGAGTGACATATAACTAATTATCCCTAAATATAGTGAAAAGCAAAAAAAGTTATGCAAACTATAGCTTGCGAGGTTCATCCTATTATTATATATAAATTCTAGTTATTGTTAACATATTTGTCTTTTATTCTGTTCAATTTTAGAGTCACCATTTGAGTTCCGTGCTTTAGAAGTAGCATTAGAAGCAATATGTAGCTTCCTGGATGCCCGCACTACTGAGCTCGAGACTGCCGCCTACCCGGCTTTAGACGAACTTACTTCCAAGGTTTATTTGTCTCTCTGTATATCCATGTGTGCGTTTTTTCTTTATATTGAGCTGCTTTACAAATAACTAAAACAAGTTGTCGACTTGCAAGGCAGGTCATTTGCTGCTATTATATATTGTTCTTGGCGTTTAAATTGAGAAAAGTCCACCCCTTGTTATTCATATGTAACATATTTTTATCAATGTGAACACCCAGCTTTTTTATTTGGTTGAGGTCATTTTCGGTATTTCAAATTGTCTTACCTGGTCCATTATTAAGAAGATGTTATTTTTCCGGACATAGGACTCGGGAAGCACATACTGGGAACTTCTTTTTTTTTGGGTTGGGAGGTGCTTGTTGCCAGGAGAGAGAGAGAGTCAAGGGATTAAATTTAAACTGTTTCTCTTAAAAGTTGTTGAGTTTTTATGTAAATTCAATGAAAAGTGCAAAAAGGGTAGCCTTGCCTTTACTACAAAAAAAAATATTGATGCGAAGGATAAGAAAGGAGAGCGGAAAGTTGGGACTTGTTGAAACAATACTCCAATCTCAAATTGATGAAAGCTTAAATCTTGACCTCGTAATTGTTCTCTAGTCATGACTTCAAATTATATATTGTTTGTAACGTAATTTTTGTCCATTTAGATAGTTCATTATTCCTGTTTCATGAATAAGTACAATTCACTGAAATATACTTTTGATAATGCAGATTAGCAGCCGCAACTTAGACAGAGTCCGTAAATTGAAGAGTGCCATGACGAGGCTCACTGGTCGGGTCCAGAAGGTCATAAAAATGATCTTATAAATTATTTATTTTAGATTTGAGCACTTATTGGAGGTAAAATCAGAAATCTGTATGAGACGTGTGCTTTTATTAATTAGGTCAGGGATGAACTGGAGCAACTACTGGATGACGATGATGACATGGGAGATCTGTACTTGTCAAGAAAAATGGCAACCTCTCCAATCAGTGGCTCTGGTGCTCCCAATTGGCTACCTGCTTCGCCAACTATAGCATCCAAAATTTCTAGAGCCAGCCGAGCTAGTGCTGCAACCATACATGGAAATGAGAACGATGTAGAGGAGCTTGAAATGTTACTGGAGGTTATATGCCCTATTTTATGTTTACTTGTTTTGTATTCTTTTAGCACAAAGTATCTGTATCAAGGTTTTACAGACACAGTTACACGAGGGACGTGAGATTGTGAAGGAGTTCAAAAAATGTCTGCATATCATATAGTAAATGTATGTTTTTCACTTTCATTTATATCATAATTGTTTTTTTGTGATCTGTGCAGGCATATTTCATGCAAATAGATGGAACTCTAAATAAATTGACCACAGTGAGTAGTTTTGATATCTTTATTCCATGAAATGAATTTGCTCAACTTTTTCTGTCTATATATTTAGCAAGATTTTGTAAATTGATAATCAGCTGAGAGAATACATTGATGATACAGAGGATTACATTAATATCCAGGTATTTTTTGTCACACAAATTCTGAACATTTATTATATTTACCAATCTTGTTCTCTTTCAATTACTAATTAGATTAACTTGTTACTGTAGCTTGATAACCACCGTAATCAGTTGATTCAGGTATCATAATTCATTCTCTTATTTCTTCCGAGTTGACTTGTTTTCTTCACTAAAGACAATGATTTAAAGTTGTAACTGTAATTCTAGATGGAAATTTTATTGACCGCTGATTACTTCAGACAAGATGCAGTTAGATCTTTAAAGTTAGAAAAAGTTGCAAACTGTTCTTGAGTTTTGAGTTTAATTGTCAAATCCTCCCTTATTCCTTTCTAATGTGACCCACAATTTAGTATGAGGTTAATTACTGTTTGAACTTTGAACTAATATATAACTGGATTAACAAATTTTGGGAAGTAAAGAGATGAACATATCTAGTGCTCAAATCATGATGTAATCAATAAGTATTCACAGGATTAAAAGCAAGATTCCCTTGTTGATTTCATTTGTATAAATTTATTCATATCTGAGATATAATTTGGGATAATATTGCAGCTGGAATTATTTTTGAGTTCTGGTACCGTCAGCATCTCTCTCTATTCTTTGGTGGCTGGAATTTTTGGCATGAATATACCTTATACCTGGAATGATGGCCACTCCTGGGTCTTCAAATGGGTATCTTCTATCAAATGAAGTTTGTTCTCATTGGTTCTGATAGAAAGCTTATACCTGATCTTTATGTATTTTGAATCTTTGATGCACAGGTGATCTCAGTCTCTGGCTTGATTTCTATTGTTGTGTTTATAATGATCATTGCTTATGCTCGCCACAAAGGACTTGTCGGCTCTTAAATTCTCCTGAAAAGATGCAACATAATCAAAACTGGTGCATTTTCCTTCAGATACTGCTTATAGATTTAGGATAATGGCATGGTAATTATTTTTTATGTAACTCATGATTTTTTTACTTCTGTTATCGATTTGTACTGGCACGACAAGCATATATTATAGTTGACAAAAATAAATAAATAAAAAAAACAAGTACATGGAAAACATTTTATGGTACATAATATTTCTGATATTGCATAGTTTTGGCTAACTCTTTAAGGAGGTAATTTTAATGTATATGTATATTTTTTTCACCCTTCGCGGATATTATCAAAAGTTCCTGCAGTGTGCTCGAGTATTTTTCTTTCCATAATTCAAAGCAATCCTCTATAGAGGGGACAAAGCCGACCAGAGTCGAGGAACCCTGACCTGTCTTAACCCAAACATGATCTGATATGATTCGATTCAAGATTAAATGACATATGATATAATTTAAATTAATTAAAAATATGAAAAAATAACATATAATTAATATCTGATGTGATCTTTCCGAACCAAAATCCAAACCTAATAATGTTTTTTTTGTGCTCGTAACACTTTTAAAAGCAACTAGAGGAGTGCCTCGCTTTGCTTCGGCAGTGATTGTTGAGATACGTTATTTGAGTAACTGATGACATAAAGCGTTAAAATCGCAGTCAAATGAGTATGATAGTTTGAGTTTTGATTTTAGGAGGATTGTATTTTTGGAGATTTTATAATCTTGTTAGGAGGACTGTTTTTTTTTTTACTGGATACTGATAAATGATTGTCTTCCCACATCTCTAACTTGTGATTGGAAATTTCAATTAGGATTCACTATTTTAAGTAGGAAACAAAAAATCTTACTCTTTATCTTTTACAAGCAGCAATCAAAATGAAGTTGTATTATTTCTAATTTGTTAAGATCACTAATTTTCTTATGGCACCTGTAACTTTCATAGTACATTATTTTGAAAAATATCATTCAAATTAACATTTTTTTAATTATAGACGTGTTCTTGAAATACTTATAGATGTATATAAAATTTGAATCAATTTGAAATTTGATTGGTTTATTCATGATAAAGTTATCAAAACTTCATTTTTGAAAGTTTAGTTTCAAGTTATTTGATGGAAAAATAATGGTTTTCAGATTAAACCGAATTGCCATTTTTAAATATTTAGGAAGAATTCTATATTTTCTTATTGTTTTCAACTTGAATAATATCTATCAAAATTATGTTTTGTAAAATTTGAATGTAACACAAAAATTGGATAATATTATTTCTAATTTGTTAAAAATCACTTTATATTTTTTGTTTGAATTTTCTCGTGGCACATGTAACTTTTATGGTGCATATTTTTGAAAAATATCATTCAAATTAGCAATTTTATTTATAGACGTGTTCTTGAAATAATTACAGGTGTATATAAAAAATTGAATCAATTTGAAATTTGATTAGTTTATTCATGACAAAATTATCAAAACTTCATTTTTGAAAGTTCCAAATTATTTGATGGAAAAATAATGATTTTCAAATTAAAACAGAATTGTCGTGTCTAAATATTTAGGAAGAAATGTATTTTTTTTATTGTTTTCAACTTGAATAATATTTATCAAAAAATATGTTTTGTAAAAGTTGAATGTGACACAAATTTGATTAATATTAAAAATATTCATATTGTATGTTGGTCATATGCACTATTATATATATAGAAGTATTAAATTATAATCTTGTGAGTTTTGAGATGTTTTCTTATATCATTTAGAATTGTTGTTATGTAAATAAAATTTCACTATAAATTTTCATGGGATTAGAATTAAAATATGGTAAAAAATAACATTAAAACAAATAAGTCGCTGGTCAAATAGACGTAGAGGTTTATTTGAACAAAAAGATGGTCAAAAAAATCTTTGAAACAATTCAGATCCTTAAGACAGGGTTAAAGATATTTTCTGAAGAAATATATATTTAAATCTTTCACTGTAACGAAAACAGTTGAACTATAGTAGAGCTACAGTGCAAGAGGAGATCCAAAATTAGTATATATAATAAAGATGTGCACAAAATGCAGGAATAAGTCACTACATGTCTTGATTTTTTTTTTTAATCAAAAACGCAACCATTATCATCGAATTTGGATCCTCAATCAGATTTGCGCTGCATATGATACCTTAAGCTCAAACCGTAAGTTGCATTTGGTGCCTTTGTCCTTCCATTAATTAATCCTTCCTAATTTTAATATACCATGGTAATGAACTCTGACAACGTCGCTAAACAACATGTATGTTTGGCCCGGAATAGTAAAAAATTAGAATAAAATTCCTATTCCAATGAATTAATTTGCCAAATAAATTTTAGACTAAGTAGAAAAATGTGGAAGAGTGCTAATTCGGTATGCCAACTTATAGGTAGTATACCGAATTAGCTCTCGTCAGAATAGTAATTATTGTTTGATTATGTTGTAATATATTATTATATTATGATTATAATTATGGTTACGATTTATTAGTATTATTATATTATATTATATTATGATTTATTATTATATTAATATTATGATTATTATTTTTATCATCACTGTTAATATTATAATATTATTTATTTTACTATTATTTATTATCATTATATTATAATAATATAATTTTAGTATTATATTATTATATTATGAATATAAGTATGATTACTTTATTATTATGTTATTGTAATTATGATTATTTATTATTATGATATTATTATTATTATTATTATTATTATTATTATTATTTTATTATATTATTATAGTTATGATTATTTATTATTATGATATTATTATTCTTATTATTATTTTATAGTGATTATAATGATTTATTATTATATTATTATTATTATATTATTTTAATTACAATTATGATTATTATTTAATTATGTTATATTTTATTATTATATTATGATGATATTTTTATTTTATTATTTATTATGATTATGGATTATGATTATTTTATCATCATCATCATCATCATCATCATTATTATTATTATTATTATTATTATTATTATTATTATTATTTTACTATTATTTTTATTATCATCATCATTGTTAGTATCATAATTATCCATATTTTAACTATTCTGATTAACAACTGTCAAACAATATTTTCACTCTTCCTAATAGTCAAGAATACCTAGGGGTGTCAATGGGTCGGGTTCGGGTCGGATCATATTATTTTATTATTTTTCTTGACCCGACCCGACCCCGACCCGATTAAATTCGGGTCAAAAAACCTTGACCCATACCCGATCCGTGTAAAATAAATAAGTAATTATTAATTATTTTATATAATTTTAAGCAATTAAATATTAATTAATTTATAATTAATCTTAATTAGTGTATATTTAAGTTTTCATTATTACTAAATCATAAAATTACTTCAAAAAACATAATTAATCGGATCGGGTCGGGTTTATCCGAACCCGACCTGATCAAATTCGAGTCAAAAAAATAAAACCCATACCCGACCCATTTATCTTCGGATCGGGTTGGGTCAATAATTAACACCCCTAAGAATACCACTCTTCTATCACTCTTCTAAAACTATTCCTTGATTTGCCAAACTTACAGTATATCACAATGTAAGCTACAGCTTAACCCGGTACAGTTATAGCCCTTGTCTGTTTTTAAAAATATATATATATATAAGCTACACCTTCTTATGATGAAATTAATCAGTATTGGCTAAGCACTTAAATTGACAATTATGGTATTTCATTCTTTTTATTTCTTATTTTATTGATCAATTATTTATGGTTTGGGAGTAAATTTTGTTGCATGTGGAATATGTGTTATAGCATCACATTGGACGACAACTTATTACCGTACATGACTGCGAGCGAATTTAGCTTGCACCGTTGTAACTTTGTAATTTAATTTTTTTTCCCATCATCAAATATATAAACTCACAGTGCTTCTCATTCAACATACTTTCCTTTTTGGAAAAAAATACATATATTCATCTCAATATATATTGGGATATGAAATTTCAGGCTAAAAAATATATTTTTTTAAAGCACCATAATTCATCAATATATATATATATATATCTATTGTGAAAACATTTACATTTTAGATGATATGCAAACGGATCAAAAACTATATTTTATGATCTCAAAAATTTTAATTTATGGTTTCCATTAAATTATTCATATGAAAACCTTGTGGGATACAAAAATTTAAAGTGTTTTAATTTTTTTAAGTCACTCTTTTGAATTTTTGAAAAAAAACAACACAAATATTAAATATTTACTATTCTTTTTAGAGCTGTTTTTTCAAAAATTCAAAAGAGTGTCTTAAAAAACTCAAAACACTCCAAATTTGTGTATCCCACAAGGTTTTCATATGAAGAATTTAATGGAAATCATAAATTAAATTTTTTGAGATTTTAAAATATAATTTTTGATCTGTTTACATATCGGTTGAAATGCAAACGTTTTCACAATAGTCGACCTATATATACATACATATATATATATATATATATATATATTAAACCTAGCGTGCTCCTAAGTCACTCTTTTTAATTTTTAAAAATCAACTCTAAAAATAATAATAAAATATTTAATATTTGTATATTATTTTCAAAAATTAAAAAATGACTCAGAAAACTCGAAACACCATAAATTTTTGTACCACATAAGATTTAAATATGAAGAATTTAATGAGAATGATAAATCAAAATTTGGAGATCATTTGATATACATTTTGAGCTAGGACCTCGGAGGGATTTTATGCTCTTAGGAGCACACTAGCTTTACTATTATATATATTGATGAATTATGGTACTTTGTAAAGTAATATATATATATTTTAGCCTGAAATTTCATATCCCAATGGTTCAAATGGTCAATCCAATTGCTCAATAATTTCTTCATGTTAAAATCATATGGGATATTAAATTTCATAATTTTTTGAGCTTTCTAACTATTTTTTAAATTATTTTAAAAATAACCCAGAAATATATCATTTTCTTAGGTTAAACAAGGCTGATTTTAAAAAATAATTTAAAAAATAGCTAGAAAGCAAAAAAAAAATCATGAAATTTAATATTCCATAAAATTTAACATGAAGAAGTTACCGAGCAACTTAGATTGACCATTTGAGCCATTGGGTTATGAAATCTCTTACTGGAGTAAAATTAATATTTTGCTTTGCAAAGCATCATAATTCATCTTATATATATATATATAAAGAGAGAGAGAGAGAGAGAGAAAGAGAGAGTAAAGATACCGTGAGCTTAACTCAAAAAGTATATCAAATCATCTCCAAATTTTAATTTTTTCACTCTCATTAATTTTTTATATTGAAATCTTGTGGGGTACAAAATTTTAGGATGTTCAAGTTTTCTAAGTCGCTGTTTTTATTTTTTTAAAATAATGTACAAACATTGAATATATTATTATTATTTTTAGAGTTAATTTTCAAAAATTAAAAAGAGTGACTTACAAAACTCGAAACATCCCAAATTTTTGTACCCCATAAGATTTCAATATGAAGAATTTAATGAGAGTGAAAAATTCAAATTTGGAGATGATTTGATATAATTTTTTAGTTAAAATTATGGAAGGCCTTCATGAGCTTAACCTCACGATATATCCACTATATATATAGAGAGAGAGAAAA
Organism: Schoenoplectus triqueter; assembly: GCA_964058805.1. Lineage (NCBI taxonomy): Eukaryota > Viridiplantae > Streptophyta > Magnoliopsida > Poales > Cyperaceae > Schoenoplectus > Schoenoplectus triqueter. Next base: position 11,196 of record CAXKVV010000553.1, read on the forward strand.
AAAACATCTTGTGTTTCGTATCCGTATCTCGAATTTGAAAGTCTAAAAGACTGATCCAAACCATTGAACATGATCTTCATATTAAAATATCTTTGGAGATCAAATTTTATATATTTTATGCTATTTTTAGATAGGTGAAAAATCATTAGTATTGGATGGTGTAGAAATCGTTAGATCAGCAATTTTTGTACCCATCTAGAAAATAACAAAAAATTGATCTCCAAAGATATTTCAATATGAGATCATGTTCAACAGTTTAGATCGACCATTTGAACTTTTAAATTCAAGATATGAATGCGAAACACAAGAGGTTTTGTACTTCGTGAAGCACTATAAACCTCACTATATATATATATGTGTGTGTGTGTGTGTGTGTGCGCGCGCGCGCGCTAATGTGCTTTATAAAGCACAAAATACTTCATACTTCACGCTTATATCTCATGTTTCAAAATTCAAATGGACGATCCAAACCGTTAAATATGATCTTCATATCAAAATATTCTTGGTGATCAAATTTTATATTTTTTTTGAATTTTTTTACTATTTTTTTGAAGTGCTACAAAATTCATTGATCTGACGTCTTCTAAACCATTCAATATCAACGATTTTCTATCCCTTTAAATAATAACAAAAAAATTCTAAAAAATATAAAATTTAATAACCAAGAAGATTTTGATATGAAGATCATATTTAACGGTTTGGATCATCCATTTGAATTTTAAAACACGAGATATAAACGTGAAGTACAAAGTATTTTATGTTTTATAAAGCACATTAGCACACACCCCTCTCTCTCTCTCTCTCTATATATATATATATATAGTCCAACTATGGTACCTTATAAAGCACATAGGCATTGTGTGCTTTGCACTCTATTTTTAATTTCAAGTAAAAAATAATCGATCCGAACCGTTCAATCTAATCTCCATATCAAAATCTATTAGTAAACCAAATTTTATAATTTTTATAATTTTTTTGCTATTTTTTCTGATGAGGAGAAAATGACGTTTTTCCCTATATCCAAAAAAATAGCAAATAAATTCCAAAAAATATATAATTTAGTTTATTAATAGATTTTGATATGGAGATTAGATTGAGCGGTTTAGATCGATCATTTATGACTTAAAATTAATAATAAAACGCAAAGTACACAACGCTTTTATGTTTTGCAAAACACCATAGCCTAATTATATATATATATATATATATATATATATATATATATATACATGCATTACAGTGCTTTACATAGCAAAAAAAATATTATTGTTTTAGGATGAGATTTTATCCTAAGATGCTCAATAATTTCTTCATGTAAAAATCTTGTGGGATATTAAATTTCATGATTTTTGAGTTTTCTAGCTAATTTTTAAAATTAGCCTTGTTTAACAAATGAAAATAACCAATTTCAAGGTTGTTTTTAAAAATAATTTAAAAAATAACTAAAAAATTCAAAAATTCATGAAAGTTAATACCCATAAGATTTTGATATGAAAAAATTATTGAGCAATTTGACCATTTGAGATCTCATTATATAAAATCTCATATCAAAGCAATAATAGTTTTTTACTTTGTAAAGCATCACAAATCATCTCTCTCTCTATATATATATATAGTAAAGATACCATGAGCTTAAGCTCACGATGACCTTTCGTGAACTTAACTCAAAAATTACATCAAATTATCTCCAAATTTTAATTTATCATCCTCATTAAATTTTTCATATGAAAATATTATGAGATGCAAAAATTTGGAGTGTTTTGAGCTTTTTAAACCACCATTTTTAATTTTCTAAAATGATGTTCAAATATTAAATATTTTATTATTATTTTTAGAGCTGATTTTCAAAAATTAAAAATCATGACTTAATAAGCTTAAAACGCTCCAAATTTTTGCATCCCATGAGATTTTCATATAAAGAATTTAATGAGAATGATAAATTAAAATTTGGAGATGATTTAATATATTTGTTGAGTTAAGCTCACGGAGGCCTTCCGTGAGTTTAACTCAACAAATATATTAAATCATTTCCAAATTTTAATTTATCATGCTCATTAAATTTTTTATATGAAAATCTGGTGGGATGCAAAAATTTAGAGGGTTTTGAGATTTTTAACCCACCGTTTTTAATTTTCTAAAATGATATTCAAATATTAAATATTTTATTATTATTTTAGAGTTGATTTTTAAAAATTAAAAAGCATGACTTAAAAGCTCAAAACGCTCCAAATTTTTGCATCCCATGAGATTTTCATATAAAGAATTTAATGAGAATGATAAATTCAAATTTGAAGATGATTTGATATATTTTTTGAGTTAAGCTCACGGAAGGCCTCCGTGAGCTTAACTCAAAAAATATATCAAATCATCTTCAAATTTTAATTTATCATGCTCATTAAATTCTTTATATAAAAATCTGGTGGGATGCAAAAATTTGGAGTGTTTTGAACTTTTTAAATCATCGTTTTTAATTTTTTTAAATGATATTCAAGTATTGAATATATTATTATTTTTTTAGAGCTAATTTTCAAAAATTAAAAACCCTGACTTAAATTTTTACATCCCACAATATTTTCATATAAAGAATTTAATGAGCATGATAAATTTAAATTTGGAGATGATTTAATATATTTTTTTAAGTTAACCTCACGGAAGTCCTTTGTGAGCTTAAGCTCACGGTATCTTTACTTTCTCATATATATATATATATATATATATATATATATATATATATATATATAGAGAGAGAGAGAGAGAGAGAGTAATGCTATGGTGCTTCGCGAAGCACAAAACCTTCCGTGTTTTGCGTTCATATCTCAAATTTGAAAGTTCAAACGGTTGATCCAAACTGTTTAATATCATCTTCATATTGAAATATCCTTGGAGATCAAATTTTATATTTTTTTTGAATTTTTTTGCTATTTTTTAAATGAATACAAAGTTTGCTTATCAATGATTTTTGCACCATCCAAAACTAGCGATTTTATACCCATCTAAAAATTAGCAAAAAATATGATCTCCAAAGATAGTTCAATATGAATATTATGTTTAACGATTTGGATCGGCCCTTTGAACTTTCAAATTCGAGATACGAACACGAAACACGAGAGATTTTGTGCTTCGCGAAACATTATAACCTCACTATATATATATATATATATATATATAGAGAGAGAGAGAGAGAGAGAGAGAGAGAGAGTTATGCTATGGTTAGTCACGAAGTACAAAAATTTTTTGTACTTCGCGTCGTATCTCCCATTTTCGAGTTCAAAATACCGATCTGACCGTTCAAAGTGTTCTTCATATTAAAATATATTTGGATATCAAATTTTATATTTTTTAGAATTTTTTTCTATTTTTTTGAGGATTAGAAAATCGTTCTTATTAAAAATCATAAACTCAATGCATTTTCATCCCCTCAATAAAAATAGAAAAAAATTCTAAAAAATATAAAATTTGGTCTTCAAATATATTTTAATATGAAGAACACTTTGAACAGTCAGATCGGTATTTTGAACTCAAAAATGGGAGATACGACGCGAAGTACAAAAACGTTTTGTACTTCGCGACTAACCGTAGCATAACTCTCTCTATATATATATATAATTTACATAATGGCTGCAAATTTGAAATATTTAATGAGGTCTAATTTTCTCAAAATTCTCAAATACGCCATAACTATACCATCTGATTCAAGAACAATTTTTTTTAAAGAAAAATGGTTAAAAAACCATCGGTCTCATTAAAATCAGAGCAGAGTAATTCAAGAACTGTTAAACGGAGCAAATGTGAATCCGATTAGTTTCATTTCTTATCGGACAATTCTTAAAGATTTAGATGCTAGAGCCGCATTTTTCTCAAGAAAATATATAACAGAAACGAAATCATCCTGGTGCAACATACAAAATTTTCTTTTATGGCTGGCCCATTTTAGGTTTATGTTGTGCTTGCGAGTAAATATACCGTACCGTTCTCATCTAGTCATTTTCCCTCAAAAAAAAAAAATTACATATATCCTGTACCATGAGTCCATGACAACGGTCTGTGACTTGCCTCCAGCTTTCATGTCTCCTCCTCCTTGCGCCTCATTCCCTCAGAGCACTTGCATATGAGCAGCATGAGGTCTTCCCTAGAGTGGCACAAGTAAAGAGGGTGAGAAAAAACAGAGAAGATAGAGCAAACATTGATCCATTTAATGTTTGATGGTATTGAAGAACCGAGATGCTTCCAGAAACCAGAGAAAATGGCGGCCGTACGTTTGGAACTTGTAAGCATATACCGTGCGATAAGAAATGGAATCAAATAAATAATTAATTTTTTGTTTAGGAAAAGGAAAGTTTATCCATAATGCTTTCCCATCTTCCTCTTTGCTAATCCGATTTGACACTAGGACAATGCCAAGCATTGAAAAATCACTGCTTATAAGTGGCGGACTGGCGATTATGGATCTCTGCCTCTGTGAATTTAAGCACTTTTGATGAAACAGATAATTAAGATCCCACGACCATACACTAATTTTTAATACGTAAAAATAATTAAGTTTTTAAGGTTTTCAAATATACCATATCATCATTTTTTTTACTATTGATTTTGTAACTTTTGTTTAAATCCTTTTATCTACTTGAATTCAATGATTCATATAAAAAAGTTAAATTTCATCTTAAGTATATTCCTTTATAAATTATTATGTGTTTATTTATATTTATATTTATTATATTAATTATTATTATTATCATTATTATTTAATATTTAAAAATGTTATGTCTAATATAAAATTTTATATTATTAATTATTTATTTGAGAACTATATTGTCGGGACAAAATTCAAGTAACAACTCTAGCTGATACAAAGGACCACATAATAAGTTCAATTATATTGCATGTTGTCAATTCGGGCAACCACTATTTAAAAAAAAACATTACTAGCAAAAATAAATAAACCAGAAGAAACTGAATTCATTACTCGCATAAATAAATAAGACAGATGAAATTCAATACTAATGATCATCGGTATTACATGAGTTACAAGTCGCTGCTTATATTTTTGCTTGTATCATAATATATATATTATGACTTACGAGTACACAGAACTTATATTATTCCAATTTTTATTTTGATAGGCATCAAGCACTAACAAAATCAATAGATTAAAATTTACAATTTAACATTGTCTCTTGATGGTTATCAAAATGAAGTTAAAAATCTTATAGGACATGTTGGTTAGAGCATATGTAAAGAATAATTAAAGAAATAATACAGAAATAAAAAAGAATAAATCTCTTACCCCTCATTTATGTAGCAAAATATGAATAATTAAAGAAATAATAAAAAAAAAGTTAACATAATGACTCCTTAAATTATGCTTCATGTTATTCCTCGGCGGGTCATGCAATTTGTAGTGAAGATGGCGAAATTATTATTATTATTATTATTATTATTATTATTATTATTATTATTATTATTATTATTTATTACTAGTATAATAATAATTAGTATTAATAATATTATTAATATTAGTATTAATAATTATTAGTATTAATAATATAATAATGAGTGATGAGTCAGTCTGGATCGAGAAGATCCGTCATTGTGGTTTAGGTTATCTAATTGAAAAAGGACTAGACATATATGTTTCAGCCAGCTCTTACCTAGCCCAAATGGAGCTATTACTCGTTGATTGGAAATCCAATCTTCCAAATGAAGACCAGGCGGGATGGATGGGATTATTATAATTACTACTGATAATATTTATAAATATTATTACAATTTTTATCATCATTATTATTATAATAATTATTAATATTATTATACATGATGAATAATTTTATATTAATAGATTATCATTATTATTCTTTATTTTAATTTATCGACATAATTATTGTGGTTACCGCATATGATTTTAATTTATTATTTTCATATAATTTAATTATTATATCATCACTATAATTAATACTTTATTATATTTTTTAATTTTAATATCTCTACTCCTTATTAAACATGTAATGTCATAATCCTACAATGGTCAAGATTGATTAAAATTTATTGATTATTTTTTGGAGAGAACATGAACTGTTAGATATATTAGGGATTTTTTTGTGATGTGATATATTGTAATGAAAATATTGGAGTCTTTGTTAAATTCATAACACATCCAATATATTATAAATTTAATTATATATTCTTTTAATAAAGCTATGATTACTGTATAAAAATAATTGATTAATTATATTTGCTTCTTACTTTGTTTATTACCACTAGTTAAGTGCCTATCGGGAAGAGCAAAAGACAGTACAATAATAATATCTAGTTGGGATGTTAGTCCCAAGACAAAGGCAATTAGTATAATAAAAAAATATTTGTTATTTTCTAGACATAAAAAGACAACATGCATGATTTTGAATTATTCATTATTCACTTTAGAAAAGAATAAAACCTTTGGGAGAAGAAATTTTCTGAACCAAAATGAACAGACTGGATTCATTTAGATTTTCAGATTTTAATCCAACAGTCAGTATTCATTTTCAATGACAGATAACACTTTGAGATTATATCTTCCAAGCTCCTTTTATAAGAAGTAAGGATATTGAAATTGAATGATATTTTTAGATTTTGATATAGAAAGAATATGGAATTCACCCGTATCAAATCACGGACAATATACTAATGATTATAGAAGTATTTTAATATTTTATTTTATTATTATTTATTTAACTAGTATTGTAATGACATAAACTATTATTAATATCATCATTGTTAGCTATAATATTTTACTAATATTATTAGTAACAAAAATAAAAATAAAAATAATATTGTCATCATCATTATATTTTTCTTATTCTCCCATTTATTCAACCAAATAAAATATAATCATAATTTGACATAAGAAATTATGCTCCCTTAACTTTATGCTTAAACAAAACATGAGCTTAGTTACTGTACATGCATATTTGCCGTAGAATATGTCTAGCAGTTTGCATTAGCTAATTCTACAAAATAAATGTTGACATAAGTCACATAATAGACACTATTACGTACACTGTTTATTGGGAACATTCTTTTGCGAAGGAATTAAAGCCCTGTGAACAATTTAGTATAATCATGTGATATCTGACTTTATCTTGATTCATAACATAGAATATAACATAAGCAGCTTGTTGCACTTTGAATTGCAAATATGCAAGTGCAAACGTTGATCAATAAAATAGTTTGGCAAACCAACCTCGTTTTATATACATTGTAAATAACTTGCAATAACTGCATTTTGTTAACACTGAATCAACAAAGAGTTCAGTGGTTTACTCGTAATTAAGCATGTCATTCTTCGGAAAATGATATCCACACAATATATTATGTCAGTGACACAATAATATTTAAATAAAAAAAATGTTTAAGAGATATCATCATTGATATCATTATCCATAGGGGTGAACTAGAATTCTAACATGGGAGGCCGTGTGCAGTTTACCATCACCAAATCACTATGATTGATAAATTAGTAGAGGGCAATACATCTCATAAAATAAAAATTCATACATCTCATAAAATAAAAATTCATGATAAAATTTAATAAATTTTAATGAGCCTTAAGTAATTTTTGTGGGATTGAAGGGATTGAGCATCCCGCCTCTCTGTCTCCGCCCCCAATAATCTATACATACTTATGATTCAAGTTAAATAAATTATTATTCATTTTAATGACTTTATGATATAACTTATTTTGTACATTATATTTATTATTAAATTAAAATAATATTAATTAATCTGAATGATAATTCATTTAAGTTAAATAATAAAACACTATATATACAAAATAAATTATATTATAAAATTAGTAACATAAATAATAACTCATTTAATGTGAATAATAAAGTTGATATCGATGATAATATCAACAATATATAAACTCCCTATTGATTTTTTATTTAATGGTCAATTTTTACCGTCAGTTGCTTATCTGATCCCTAACTCTTTCTCATGCAACGTTAACTAAATTTAAGAACTTTCTATTGACTTTAATTAATGAAATGCTTTACGTGATCTCTATATTAAAGTTTAAACACATAAATTTTATATAAAATTTAAAAGTACGACAATATAAGAGATAAATTAATTATTTATATTTCTTTTCTTCTAAACAAATTAGAAAATTTTCATATTTTTAAATATGTGTTATTTCTTAAAAGTAATTATATTATTTATAATATGCCTTCATAGCGTAATTTTAAATTAATTAATTAAATAATTATATTAGTTATTATTTATATAGTAACTAATTCATACAAATTGAAATAACTCTAACCATAAAAAAATTTCAATTATAGTATGAGATTAATATCTCTAAATAAAATATGAAATTAAAAATATTTTTCTTCAAACAATTAAATTAGATGGTTGATATAAATAAAAATAGATATTCATATAATATTATAATTTTTCATTAAGTTTGGATGAAAAAACTAATAGAGTGATTTTATTTGCATAAATATTAAAATTTAATGACTAAAAATAAATAAATAAAAGTTAGATAATTAAAAATAAATTATAATTATAATTTAGTTACCTCTCAAAAATTTAAGAAATAATTTAATAATTTCTCAGAAAATTTATCCATTAAAAATTAGTTGTACGTAGCGGCCGTCTCCGTTAGACGGCGTGTTATATAGTATATACCAGCCCTCATCAAAGGCTGAATGGGACCAATGGGCCCAGTTTCAGAAAAAAAAATATTTAACTCCCGTTTTCAAATCTCAACGTTTGACACTCTTGAGCGGGGTAAAACTGTAAAAGGTTCGTACAATCGAGAAGTAATTTATGATTACAGTATTTATCCCAAAAGTGAAAATAAACTCACATGTACGAGGATTAGCCCTCGGTCTTATTTGAACAACAGCCCAATAAAATTTACTCACCGCAATGTCTTACTGCACATAGAATCCTACGCATTTCTACGATTTTGCCCATCGAAATTCTCATGTTCTGTGGGGCCGAGCCGTCAGTATAATAAATCTTTTTCCCGGCGCAGGCCCAGGTGTAGAAATGAATTCCGGAGCTCCATCCGTGCTTTCTAAGAGTTCTACGTATATCTACGCGCAGCCGTAATCATCAGCTATTTATTGGCTTAAGATTAAGTCAACCATTTGTACTGATGCACGTCACTCGTAAATTAATATCTGTAGAAAATATCAACACAATATAACAGTTACAAAAGTTTTTTTTTTTTTTGATGAAACAAAAGTTCACCCACGCTGCTCGCACCGCTGCACTCAGTCTCGGCTTAGCAACGGGCACCCAAAGGTCTCCCCAAACTGAATTTCCTTTTTCAAGCAAGAAAATAACCAACCCCACAAATACTCCCCTAACCTCTAACCTTTATTTATACTCTCTCTCTCTCTCTTCTCGTCGTCCCTTCTCCAATCCCTCTCTCCCTCTCTTCTCACGTCGAAGAACCTCCAGCTCCAATCTCCTGCGGCGCTTCATACCGCCTCGTGCAGTTCGCACCTTTCTACCTAATTCTAGCTTTTCTCGATCCCGGCTGTTCTCTATCTCTCCGCCTCTCTTGCGAATGTGGTAAAGAGAGGCCTTATTGGGTCCTGTGGAATCGAGGAGCAGGGGAACAGACAGATGGGGTCCAGTGGTCAGCGGTCACGCGCTCAGGCCGTGGTGCGCGTGAGGCGCGACCTGCTCGCTTCGTGCATGACATGTCCGCTCTGTCACAAGCTATTGCGAGACGCTACCACCGTCTCTGAGTGCCTCCATACATGTTAGTTCCGGTTTTCTATTAATTATCTCTCCTATTTTTTTTGTTCGTTCTAGATTTTCTCTCCACCTTTGAGTTGTGAGTCAGTGATCTGGCTTGGGTTTGCTCTCAGTCGATCTGAATTTGTTTGGTTGGTTTATGGACGTCGAATTATCGTGATATTGGAGTTCTTTCGTGATTATACTTATTATTTTGCATTTTTTTCGTGTGATTATCTTGTATCGTGTCGTGAGGCTTATTATTATCGTTGGATGAGAATTGAATATTTTGTCAGGGACTTGTTGGTAAATTTTATATTCTCAATCATTTTTCGATTTTGGGGCTTACTGTGGCTACTCCTGGTGGCACCAAGTGAGAAAGATTGAAACTTTGTTTGGTGAAATCCAGTTCATGCGTGGATTTGTGGTAGTTGAGCATTAGTTCAGGTTTGGTGGGAGTGAGATGGCTCCTTTTCCACGTGGAAATCCTTATTGCGAAGTTGTGTATAGCATATCTAATCTATTGAGGATTTGAGGTGGTCGCTAAATTTTGAATTTTAATTAATATATATTTGGAAACAGAGTTAAAAAGAACTTATATTTGTTTGAACAGTTAAAGATGGATCATTTAGAGCAATTGGCGTCTATAATCTTTGAATCAGTATAGCTGTCTATTGATTCTTACCCAGTTGAAGTTTGAATGTCCATTTTGTGTTGAATTCACATTGATGATACATAAACATCGGGACAAAACCAATTTATTGAAACTGGGTTAAGAGATAAGTTGCATGTATACCTCCATGATGTTGGAATATCTTTTATACTCCCACAAAATCAGAAATGTCGTCCATAATCCAACAGATAAAAAATTCACAAAGTCCTTTTATCTTTATACCCCTACCGAAGTGAGGGGAAACAAAAAAAGTGAGGTAAATTTGGTACTTTTTAAATTTTAGGAAAGAAGTGTAGGCATAATATTTTGTTTAAATTCTTTATTAGGCTTCTATGAAATATGATCTTTTTTTATGATATTCCAGTCTTGTTGTAGCATACATGGAATCTTGAAACTAACTTAATAATTTAGTAGTGTTGTATGATATTTTTTTTATCCATCAGGAAGATTGTTTCCATTCATTAATCGGATAATTCTTTAAAATTGAACTTATTTCAGGAGCTTTATTAAATAATGTGCCTCCTTGTTCAAGTCATGGGTGTATATAAAATCCTTCTATTTTACTTGTCATTTTTCTTGATTCTTTTTGTTCATTTGTGGCACTTATCATGCGGCTTCTGACAGTTTGTAGGAAGTGTATCCTTGAAAAAATAACTGAAGAAGAGGTTGAGTCATGCCCGATATGCCACATTGACCTCGGTTGTGTGCCAGCTGAAAAACTCAGGTACTGATACCACAGCTTCTTAGGCTATTACAATATCATTTCAAGTTAAGCAGCTCATCTTATATTAACAGTGCTTGAAATCCATTATCGTCTCAAGTGTTGCTCTACCAGGGACTAAACATCTTTTGTTCATTTGTGCCAATAACATTTATACACGTAAATAAATCTACTTGTTCCCTGCTGCTGATTGAATTTTTAAATTTATCGACCCCAGTTTTGTGTTTGCACCCTGCTAAAATTACATTTAATATGCTGTTTCTATATATGTGGACTATTATCTGCACACTCTTTACAATTTTTTGCAAATATCCCCAACCTCTGCCTTGCTGTTTATCTCTTCAGCACAAGAGAAGATTGTGGGGTTACTGAAAATTTTGGTGGATCAGGGCAGTTGTTGTCTTTTACATGGTTATAGGAGATACTGTTATATTAGGTTTTGTATGACTTCAATTTTTTTTCTGTTGTTGTTTATTAATTTATACAGACCAGACCACAACCTCCAAGACATAAGAAATAAAGTATTCCCATTAAGAAGGAAAAAATGTGGAACACCAGAGCCACCTTCTCTGCCTTTGCCTGCACGACGGAAGGAGAGATCTCTATCCTCCTTGGCGGTGAGCGCGCCCAGGGTTTCTAGTCAATCTGGGTTGACCGGGAGACGTACCAAGTTGTCAAGGCGCTCAATAAAGTCTCCAGCAAATGATGAGAACACAAGCAATAAAAGGGCAAAGGTCCTTGATGATGAAAAGGCAGGAAGTGCTGCTCCTAGATTAGCTAAGTTAAACAGAAAGCATGTAAGTACAGTTTTATGCAAATGGAGCTGCCTGTACTTGGTTCCTAATCTGATACCAACCGGTACCAGAATTGCAATATAAATGGAACACAGCCATACACCAGCATCTATAAATTGGTTGATAGGGTATGGTATTTACAGTTGTCAGAATTATCTGAAACCCTATGTTTGCTCTGGCAAAAAGAAAACAAACAGGACTTGCATAAAAATAATGATAAAGAGTACAAGTTGAAACCGTCTGAAATTTTCTGGCTTTAATACTGTTTCCTGTTTACTTTTATAATTTGGTATAGAGTAATTTGGATCCTGAGACATCTAGCAAAGATAAAGAAAATGGCAGAGAGGACCAGCAAGTGGATAAATCTGAGCTATGGAAGCCTTTAAATTGTCTTTTAGAGGCAGCAAGCCGTACAAAATCTCTTAAATCTGGGGCTCACACTAACGAGGAAGAACAAAATGACAACACAAATAATGACACAACTGCCATGAAATTCAAACCACCAAAGGAGGAAAAACAACCACAGGAGGAGGAGAATACGGGGCCCTCTTGTTCAGAGCAACCCATGCCTGTCAAGCGCAAGAAAGGCATTCGGCGAAAGAAAGAGCGTGACACACCAACGAGGCCAATGTTTGATTCCATAAGCACTGTCCGTGACAGGCGGTTGGGGCCTATTTGGTTCTCTCTTGTTGCAACTGCCAACCGGTACACTTTGCTCGTCTCACAACTCAATTGATCGATACACCCAAATTCTTCCCTTCTAAGCTCAGTAAACCATAATTGTACAATTTTTCTAGGGTTGAGCATTAATTCTAATCTGGTTGAAATAAAACTGAGGCAGTCAGTAGTCTATTTATTTGGTGCCATCTTTCTAAAATTAGCACGTCAAATCAGCATCTTAGTGGTTTAAATGACAACGTTTTGAAAACAAATAGTATACACTATTGGTTTGTAGAACGACCCCACCAATTAATTTCTTTTTTTCAGGGAAGGAGGTGGCCAGTTGCCTCAATTATCTTCAAGTTACTTGCGAATAAAGTGAGTGTTCTCTCTCTCTATATATATCTCTCCCCTCCCCACACCCCTCCAGTTTTTGTTTCTTTTAAATAGCACTCTAATCATTTTGTTTCTGCAAGCAACGTTTGTACATGGGCCGAAACTCTGTTGAATCACCCCCAGGCCCCCAACATCTCCCTGAACCCCCCCCCCCTCCCCTTCTCTTTCTCCTTCCAATTTTTTTCCCTAGGCCATTATATAGATGCTTTTTAAGGCCAATTGACAACACCGTGGTGGCTGTTGTCTTTTGCATCTCTTTCATCCTCTTTGGTGGTGATCACAGTGCTATACTTACCAGTTGAGAAAAAGGAAAGTTGTTAACCGTTGACTTCAATGACTATTTCCCCCCATTGAGGGTATGACTTGGGCACTTTCATTTAATTTATAGACATTTTCTGTAGAAGGCAATTTTTCTACTGTTACATTCCAATATTATAGCCTACCCCAATTTATTTGGGATTAAAGGCTTTGTTGTTGTTGTACATTCCAATATTAATTAGCAATATTTGTTTTTGTAGTCTCTATCCTGTATGACATGAGGTAATCCTTATTTCTTTTCTGCATTTTAGGGATGGTGAACTTACTGTTTCTTCAATCCAGAAGTATATAATGATGAAACTAAGTCTCAATACTGAGGAAGAGGTACAACTTATTAGCTGACCTCAATTTTTTTAATACACTTTTCTTTTTAAGGATACCAATTATGGTCTCCACCAAAATCATCTTAAAGATATCTTCAGGTGAACTGCAGTGAGCCTTCTATCATTATATTTTCTATTTTGGGAACTGATTTCGCTTGCTTGAGGTGGTTTCAACTCAGGCTCACTCTCCACCCTTGTTGTGCCATTTAGGAACCCTATACAAATTCTCCCACATGTGAATCCTCTGTAAAGGTCTTAATTTGATGTAGGTTTCACACATAGAGGACATTCATGAGTGATATGAGATGCTGGGACTGTTGAGTGTTGGCTGAGATTGGGGCAAAAATGTCATGTGCAATACCTCTTTACATTTGAAGAATTCATCTTTTTGATTTTCTACTTTTGATATACACAGTTTTTGTACCCTTTAGGTATACTGACATTATAATAGTAAGTCCCTTACCACTATAAACCAACATGTATCTCTCTTTTTCAGCTTCATCTGACTCTTTAGTACATTTTTTAATAGGTAGAGATAGTATGTCGAGGCCAGCTAGTGGGCCCCGCAATGACCCTGCACGACTTAGTGGATTTATGGCTAAGATCCGAAACCTCAAATCGGACTCACGCATCAGTCGGCTCTCCTGCAAAAGATTTCATAATGGTGCTTGCATACCGCCACAGACCTCCCTTATTATCCTAAACAACACTGAGATAATGCGGGTAAATCAAATGTTGATCTGAGAGTTGGTCAATCAGGGTAGATATATATTCATTGATATTTTCTTCTGGACTGGCGGGCTGGGTGTTAATCAGGTTATGATTTGTTGACCATACTAGAAATCGAAAGGGTATTGTTGGCATTTTTCCTGTAGAGTTGTGAAATGTCACCATCTCCTTTGCTTCTTTATTAGACTCATATAGAACTTGTAATGTTTATTGGAAGTTAACATGTGTGTGCTGAGACTCTCCTCTCTTAACAAATTGTAAGGAAAATCAGCAGGCAACCTCAAAATGTTTACCCAGATTATGTAGCAATTGCTTATCTAATAAGAACGAACTTGAGACATGGAAACATCTACCGTGTCCTCCAAACAATTAGATGTGCTACTATAATACCACTCTTAATTAATTTTCTGTGCACATATCTATACTATTATATAAAGCATCTAAGAATTGGAGGATTCATTTTTAGTTATGATAATTTTTTATTATACCCATTTTATCACTCAATTAGACGGATAATATTTATTTTTGGTTGATCGAACGTTTGTGATCGCGTCCATTGATCTCTTCTTTCTCTCCATTTCTTTCCCATATATACTATTATTTTCATACTATTATTTTTTTATTTAGCAACCTTGTGCATATTTGGTAAGAAATTAATGGTGATTATATATGTTAGAATAATTTATTTATTTTTGTCATAAAAATCATGAATCATTAACTCATATTGTGCAAAAATCTCATTCAAGATTAAATATAGTCTTTATTATAAGTTTTCTATATAATTTGATGAATTTATAATTTAATATTAGATAAATGTAAATTTTTTATCTTATAATATTTTAATGTTTAAATAAAATAGTGCTGCGCCGTGTATATAGCTAGTCAACTATGATATACTGTAAATTTGATGTTCTACAGTTGTTAACTTGCTCTCTGTTAATAATAAAACACAGAGCAAAAGGAGGTACACTATTTAAAACATAAAGCAGTAAATAAAAATAGGTACATTTGTAACATAAACCAGTAAAGCAAAACAGGTACATTAGTAACATAAACCAGTAAAGCAAAAACAGGTACATTCGAAACATCAACTGGTAAATGCTAGTGGACGCATAAGAAAATGTTAATTAGGTAAATACAAGTCAAGGGAATACATTTTAACAAGCCAACGACCCAATCAATATAAGACATAGTATGCGTTCACTGTTCATGCACTAGTACATGATTGACACAAAACAAGAATAAAGAACACAGCACTCCCACAAACCTCCCACCCTCAATATCATTGATAGAAAAAACTAATGTTTTACAATTCATTCCATGGAGAACTAACACCAGTACTTAAAAATAGATAAAACCCTGCAAATGGCGGCTAGGGCATCTTCTATACTGCACAGAATAT